>WSTO01000153.1:0-22999 GCA_019627685.1 Serendipita sp. 399 | reverse complement strand
TGGTACGTAGACAAGAGACACAAACTAGTCAACAAGATGAAACACTGCAAGACTAACATGAATCAAGTAGCCTCATTAGCCAATCGCGGGGTTCCGAACACTCATAAAAACGGAATATCATCCATCGCACCAAGAAGTTCCGCGTCAAACTGATGGTCTTGATCGTGATCATGCGTTCCTTCCTCTTCATCGCTGTATTCTCCCTCTCCTTCGTCTTCGTCCTCGCCGCCGTCGTCTTCTATATCTTCGTCGCTTTCTTCGGGTTCCTCTTCCTCGTCCTCATTCTCTTCATCGTCTTCAAACGGATATTCTTCATAGCTTCCTGGCATGCTCCCCCCGCTCATCCGATATCTCGCTTTCTCCTCCCCCATTGGGTCGTTTCCCTCCGTTCGCCTGGCATTCGGGATTGCCACGCCAGTAGCATCAGCACTTGTATGCCTCGAGTGACCATAAGAATTCCCATTTGGAGACAGTCTTCCTCCTCCAGTCGATGATTTTGCTCTCTGATGCTGGCTTCCGGTACTGACAACTCTTTCTCTCGAGGTAGAGGGAGGCACAAACTGTTGAGTGGAATTGCCTCTTAGACTAAAGTTTCTCAGCCTGCTAAGGCCGGTTTGCATCGACGCGTCCGACCTCGCACTCAAGGCTGGTGACGGTGGCATTGGGGCTAGCAACTCCGGGAAGTCATATTCTTGAATCGGCTGCCTCCAGAAGTTCACATCCGTAAACTCTGGGGACCATTTCCGATGAATCGGCGGGAACATGTGGTCGACCAAGTCTGTCATATGGATATATCTGCAGCGTCGAAAGCATGAGCACAAATAATACCTCAGGGAGAAGATACACACGAGGACTTGTACCCGGCTAATTCAAGCAACTCCATCTTGACTTCTCCTGTTGAGTCGATGGTGAATATACGACCACTTGGAACGTTAACGCTGCGATAAGATAATGCATCTGTTATCCGATTCCCGAAGCCCGCATAGAAAGGATTCCGGTTGATGGAACCAAACAGCCTTTGGATGTCTCGAAGACATGCCATCTTGAACACCTCTGGCTGCCTCATGATTACTTCACTAGATAGAAGAGCATGAGTTCATCGTTACACGAGGCCTTTGCAAACCATACCGGTGGAGCGATGCGATAAGTCTATCAGGACTCATGATCACAGGGCCTTCCGGGAGTTGATAGTTGTTCTGATTAATTCCTCGAAGATAGTCCCTAGTTGAGTCCGCCTGACCGATCGCTCGAGATGTGAGATACATGATTCTGTAGCCATTTCGACAGATGTCGGTATAAAGCTTTGCGACGCCTAAGTGAGTCCAATCTCGACCTATCATCGTGAATACATGCCCGAGGGCATCAGACCTACACAAGTATTAGGAACGATACAATCGATGAGGAAGGACTTACTTGGTGATTGTCCCATCGATGTCAGAAATGACAATTTGGTCTGTGGCATCCCAAACAAATATGCGGGCCGTGCATGTGGCCGCTCCAGTAGCGCTCAAGGAAAAGGTGATGGAATTCGGACCCTTCTTCAGGTTGAGCTCTTTCTGTAGAATCAAGTAAAAGTAAGAGAAGGAATCGAATAACACGAAAAGAAATCACTAACGAGCTGATCCGAAGTCAACCGCAGTGTCTTGACATAATGCTTGGACGTTGAAGCAGCCGGCCCCGATACTGGTTGTTCATTGGGAGTTCCCGTTCTTGAGGCATCCGGACTGGCGGCTCTGCTATGCGTGCCTCCCTGTACGCGTGTCAGAAAGGACCTACCGGCCCGCGCTCCAGCATAACTCATCGCTTGCAGAACTCACCACAGCATCTGGCGCAGACGAGCTCGGTTGTAATCCTATGCGACCGTTACTTGGGCCATCTGTGGGAGGTGGAGCAACCGCAGGGGCGTCACGGGCCGTTCGACTTCGCCCAAACCAACGGGACCATCGTCCTCCTGGAGCTGTGATTGCTGGTGTTATGGATGTACTTGAGGCTGGGGCAGTCTTCGGAGCCGTCGGGCGTTGCTCTCGCTCATCCGACGAGGATAGCGGTTCTTCATCCGACTGAACCAGGGACGAACCCAGAGTCGCCTGCCTCCAAACGACAAGGGCAGCGAGCACAGGGGACGATTGCTTGCGTGAGATATATCTGCGATGCCTTTCTTAGTAGTGTGACTGAATTGTTTGCTGGAGCCTTACCTTCCCCGCCACTCAATCGTTAGTTCGTCCTTGTGCACAATCGCTGGGTCATCGAGAAATCTCTGGAATGGAACTCTATGCTGCAGAAAGCATAGAGCAGCCTCTTCCGGGTCTCTGTGGCTGAGATCGCCACACAAACTAAGATCAAAGCTGGTCCTCTGGCCCTTGAATTCTAAGACATAGCCATTATCACCGGTAGGTGTTAGTCTTCCTCCTCTCCCAAAATCGATATCGAAATCTTCCTCTTCCAACCCTTCAAATGGGTTGTCTGCGATATGACTATGTTCCCCGGAGGGGGGAGCACTCGTTGGTCGATCGTGATCTATCATCGAATGAGAAGGAAACGAAGTCCTTTGTGGTGTTTGTATTGGAAAAGCGCCCCACTCCCAGGAGTATTGCGGTGGCGAGTTCTCAGTAGAAGGGCCAGGGCCTGGCGACTGTGTGATTGTCCGCAGTGGTATCCTGACAGACGCTGGTGGAGTTACAAGTTCAGGAGAATGAGCTCGAGACGATGTAGGTGTCGTTTCATCTGCTGTCCCTGTGCAATAAAGTCAGCAAACGCACTCATGTGGACTTATCAACCAACCCATTCCCGCATCACTTCTTCGTTGTCTCCGTCTATAATAATCACGTTAGGTAAATGAACCCAATTACGTAAGACACGTACATTATGTCCTCTTGGGCAGCTTTTGCTGCTGAGGCGTTAATCACGTCGTCCATGTCATGGGCTCTGGTATGACCAATCACTGTCCGATCAGATGCTTCCTTTGAGTGATATCCAGCCATGTCTACATCGACACCCTTCAGATGGGCCACTGGAGGAGGGCTAGCTTCCCTGTATCTCGGTAAAACTTCATCTCCGATATCAGCATCAGGCGGAAGATTGTTGTCTTTTGAAGCACTGATACTGTTAACGACGAGATTTTGTGCTGCTACAAGTTTATCCTTGAGCTGACCCGCCCTCTCCTTCTCCTCCTCTTTCGCTGCTTGTAAAGCGGCCTCGGGCAAATTCACAACATCTCGTCCGTTTATTCGCACCGTATGCGGGTGGTCAAGAACTTGATCCGGGGGCAAAATAGCAGGCAGCCCTGGTGAATTAGAGGGTGGTAGTTTCGTCAATGGTGGAACTTTTGCATCCTTTGGTGAGGTTGAAGAGATAGCATCCAAGTCCAAGAAGTCTGGTTCCGGGATTGTGTCCTGGGGTATGATACTTAGCTATCGGCTAGCGGTAGTCCGCGTGGGATGGACTTGCCTGGTTTGCAAGTTTCTCAGCAGGTTCCTCACCCCCATTCAGCAATTCCTTTGATTCTGATGCGATACTCGATGGGCGAGAGCCTTTGGCACCAAATCTGCCTGCCTGTTGTGAAGGGCCACTTACCTCAGCTGGGCTGGTGGCCTGCAGAATAGGACTGGTCATGAGATCCGCTGGGACTTCCTCCTCGGTTTCGAAAACGAAAAAGGCCTCTCCTGCCTCTCCAATCTTCATGTTGAACGGGATTGGACGCCCATTGACCAGAACGTTGACCTGCCCCAGCGAGCTCAGTTCCCCCACAACTTCGAACAAGCGAGTGCGAGTCAGCAAAGCGACGAGAACGCATACCTTTTTCTCTGCAGGCCTCAATATCTGCCATTTGCCAAAGCGTACGTGAAACGGGCTACAAGCTAGCTCGATGTCTCCCTTCTCGTCCTGGCGCTGGATGACGATCACATCAATAGCTCCAGTGAGCGTCGCGGGGTTGATCGGTGGTAGGTCTCTATAGTACTGATACGCTGCTGTGATAGAACCTCGTAAATAGTTCATGGGCGTGTCCAAGGTTGGAGGTCTGAGGTGGTCGGCGGTAAGCCACGAACGATCGCGAGTGACTGAATCATGTGTTTCCGGCAGCAAATCAGCTGATGGCAGGGCGTCCTCGCGTCGAGTTTTAAACGGATAAAAGTGTGTTAAAGCATCTATTTACATTCCGAACGCTATCTACGCAGATACCTGAATGGTGATGAGCTCACCTTATACGTCAGCAAAAGCTTCAAATGCTGAATTCGCACTTGATATTTGACGAATTACATTGAACACAGACGTTAAACGTTTGAGGGCCATAGGAAATGTTAAAAAACAATGTTGCAGATATGTTCATGGGGGTTTGACGTTGACAAACAGAGGAAAGCGATTATTGCACAGTTTTGAACTTGAAAGCGCTGATACCATAGTTGAGCCCCATCTTTGGTGGCATGGTTATTACAGAAAGACGCTTCAGAGTATTGACGTTTACCAGCGTGGTCCTTCTTCAAAACGATTCGGACTTGCAGGGCGGGGAGAACGAGAGCGGCTCCTGCGACGGGGTGAATAGCGACTCCCAGCGCGGGGAGAGCGCCTGTCCTTCCAGTCTCTAGAGTCGCGGTCCCGTTCACGGTCACGGTAGTCGCGGTCACGGTCCCTGTCCCTATCTTCGCGACGATCGTATCTGTCGTAATCGTATCGATCCCTGTCTCTGTCTCTATCATACCTGCCTCGATCATCACGGCGGTGGTCGCGGTCCCTACGCCTATCTCCATAGTCGGAACGCCTAAGTCCCATATACTCGCCAGGAGTTGGAGCATGGGGCCGCTCCGTAACAGAAAAGTCGACACGGATACGCCGACCATTCATTTCCTTTGGGATGTCAGATGCACACTCGGGGCCGTCTAGGACAACTCACCACTCCATTGAGTTCCTGTATGCACCTAGTAGCCTCCTCAACAGTGCCCATAACAATGAACCCAAAGCCACGAGAGCGGTCAGTCTTGCATGGGCGTCAATACCAGTAGCTTGCGGCTTGATTGTTATAACGAACCCTCTGATCATAAACAATTGTAACTTTCTCTACGCGGCCGAAACGGCTGAATTCGTCTTGGAGGTCCCTCTCTTGAGTACGAATGCTCAGCCCAAAAACGCCCAAGACACTGGACGGCGTCGGATTCTAAGCAAAGGGAGTGAATTTCAAATGAGCATGAGGAGCAAAGAATCCAGAGTGGCCAAAAATACTAACAGCTGGCGCATGGTTGGGCTTGCGAGGACCTGGGGAGCGGCGGCGGTAGCTTCCTCCTCCATTGGGAGAACGGGGGGCTGGACTACGATAGCTACCGCTTCCTCCGTTTCTAGCTGGACTACGCGAACGAGAACGTCCACGAGCGCCGTCTTGAGACGAAGGGGCAGCGGGTTGACCGTTGTTTGAGTATTCAGGATACGCGTCGGGATGAGACATCGCTGCAAAAACGTTAAGAAAACACTTTCCATATCCTCAGTGGCCTCTTACCAATTTTTTAGTAATTGAGCCTGGAAAGAAATTTGCGCACAACACGCGGGGGCCAGGTGCAAGAAAGGCTGCAAATATTTGGCCACTCGTTTTGGAGTCTGAACCTTATTTACGACCATGGCAAGTCTTCGTTGCAGACGAGCTCAACAATGTCCAGCTAATCTCTGGAAATCTATCTAGGGTATTGACATCGAAAAACACCACGTTAAAAAGGGGGCGCGTACTGCCCCGGTCTCAGAAGACCCTTACCTCTTATTGCTGGTCAAGGTCGGTTCCAGAATCATCTAAGCTGGTCTTGGAAGAATGATAACATACTCTGAATGTAGCTTTATCGATTCTTGGCGAGGCGAACTGATGCGCCCTTCAACAAAGTGATCCTCAAACGCCTCTTCCTTTCCAAGATCAATCGTCCCCCTATCTCCTTGTCTGGTATCACGAGCCAAGTTATATCCTCGCCAAGCAACGAAGGAAAAACTGTCGTTGTCGTCGGTACCGTCACGGACGACATTCGTCTACTCGAAGTCCCAAAACTTTGTGTGGCTGCTCTTCGCTTCACCCGTAGTGCAAAGGAGCGCATCCTAAATGCTGGTGGAGAAACCTTGACATTAGATCAACTCGCTCTCCGGGCACCAACTGGCAGCAATACCTTCCTCCTTCGTGGCAAGAGGAACACGCGTGAAGCAGTCAAGCATTTCGGCATGGGTGAGTGCCTACTAACGTTTTCAAGCGAGTTCTCCTCACCTATCCGCATTAGGTCCTCACAAGCACAAGAAGCCGTACACCATCTCAAAAGGTCGCAAGGTATGCTTTCGTATGAATTGGCTCAACGCAGTAGCTAACTTACTGCACTTTCTAGTTCGAAAGAGCTCGTGGACGAAGAAAGTCTCGTGGCTTCAAAGTATAATCTGTGGCGATTCGGAGACCCCTCCGTTGGTCAGACATATGTTCCTGTATGCCATCGTGCCCTCCCGTCAAACCTATGGAAGCACAAAACATGAATGCATTACTTATGCTACTCAAAAATCCAGAGTTAATAGTAAATCTTATTATAATCCCTCAACAAATATCCTCTCAACGCTGCTTCTTGTTCTGGGCCTCGTTTTTGAGCGTATTCACTAGCTTTTCGACGAGTTCTTCAACCTCCAATACCATTTGGTCGACAGGCGGAATGTTCTGCAAGCCCGTTCCCCTCATCTCGTCTGTACGCAGTGTGGGGTGAATATAGCTCTCCCCAACAATTTCCTTTGCAAGATCTTTGGGAGCTCGCTTGAGACGCTCTTCCTTCAATTTCTTGCATGCAGCACCTCCACCGCCGTAGAAGAAGGCGAACGCAAGTCCCACGATCCAAAAGCCGTACCAACCCATCCGTCGCCATGCTTCCAGAGAGACATTCCAGTACCACAGCGTGAATGGTGCTGCAACATAGTTTAGAAGCAAGATCGTCACAAGTGTACCAAGGAAGTCGTAAATCTCTTTGAGTAACGAACGGGGTGGCGTTGGGAGGGTGATGTTATGTTTTGCCAATGCGTCTGGGAGCTTGGGAGGAAGAATCTCTAATGGAGAAAGGAAAAGAGGCCGGAGATAGGTCCGGGCCAATCTAGCGGCTGGTTGGATGAATCCTCCGAATAGGAAGGTCAAATAGTAACCAGAATAGGTACCATGCCAAACCGCACTGGTAAAGAACGTGAGGAATGTGCTTTGGAAGCCCGGTTTAGTGCCTTTTGGTGTGATGCGCTTGTAGACGCATTCACGGAGCCAAATATTGGTGCGAATATTCCAGGAATCGAGCAGAACTTTGAAGTTGGGAGCCAGCTCTACCCATGGGATGTTGACATTGGCAATGTCATCCCAAGTGCTATTCCCCTGGGCATCGTACCCGCTGAATCCCAGACCAGTGACTATACAAGCACCCTTTGCAATTTCTCAGGCAAGTGGTCTAAACAGATGATACGAGGCATACCTCTGACAGCTTCCAAACGCCGTAATACTTTGTCCGCTCGACAAATCCCATGAACTGGACCATCGCAATCCTAGAATAACTTAGTAAATACATAAACACAGGAGGCGCTCCTTACCGAACGAAGAGGCTGTAATTGAGCCAATTGTCCTTCAGAATACGGTTGTACATGAAATGGGGAGAGAGCAAGACAAATGTTCCAAGGAATGCCAAACCAAGCAGACCTCGTTTGTACGCCACACGCTTTCTCCCTCTTGGAACATGCCTTTTCGCGTCTTCTTCCTTACATGTATTAAATATCGTCCCATTTGTGAGGGCAATGTACGTATTAAGATCAGAGCTGTGACCGACCAACATGGCCGGGAAGTAAAACCTTTATTATGGGTGGGGTCAGCATGAGTCTTGTAATGCATTATGTACCTACGCATAACCCAAGAAAGCCAATAATGAAGGTTCCTTGACAATTCTCGCAGTCTTTTGACCTTGGTCCAGTTCCTAAACGGATGGCTTGAGCAACCAAACACGACTGGAGGTAGGTATAGTTACCTCGACGGGACGTCTACCATCCCATACGCTCCAAGCATAGGAGGTAAGTTTCAGGGATAGCACCATTTGAGGGCCTGTTATGTCGAAATCATCCAGCGTAACCTTGTTCAAAGTACGATATATGTGGCTGGATGGCATGAGGATGTTTGCTCTTGTGTACGAATAAAACCCTTACTTGACGAATAAATGGCCCATTACTCCCCTAAGACGCATTCAACCATCAGTCCAGTTCGAAATCAGGTTACTTACGCGAAAACAATCCAAGGCATATTCTTGGATCGGTCAAATTTCGCAATGAAGTATGTTGCGAGCGCGCCTGCCAAAAGTTGTGATGCGCCAGAGTATATCCTGAATAATCCAAACATGTAGAAGGCGGAAATCGAGAGGTTAAATAAATGCTTGAGAGTAGCATAGCCTTTTGGAAGTCGAATAAAGATATTTGCAAGAGGATAGTCTATGATAAGACAGAATATGAGCTGGCCTTAGATTAGTCGCGTTCTCTAAAGTGTGCAGGCACCGAAGCATACCTTGAGTTGGTCGGGAGAGGCATTGAATCTGCTTGATGCATATCGAAAGGGATAGTCGATAGCAGAAGTAATCGTCATAGATATAGCAGTCGCTTCGCCCTAGAGTAGGCCGAATATATGCTGAGAAACTGTTCCACGTCGGAGCAGTGAAACCAACCACAGGGCGACAAGACATCGATTATTTCAGGACTCTAACGTTTCAAAGAGGTGGTTTAAAGGCCTACCTGTCAATTCCGAGGTCAACAGCAGATCTGGTCTGGTTCAAGTTGTTTACATCTGGTCACGTCGCTTGTTGTCCAACGTGTTACCTTGACCCGACCTCAGATCAACCGGCAAGACAACATGGCCACGAGTAATGATTCACGTGCAGAGAGTCCGCCTATTGACGAGGAAATTGAGAGTATTCCATGGCACACGACGTTCGCGGCCCGCCAATTGCCTGTCAGTTCGTTTTGAACGCTTCCATCGTCGATTTTGAGGACAAAAGGACCAACGTATATTGCAGCAACCAAGGTGGTCAGATTATAGAAACAACCTTCAGAGGATAGTTCAAACGAATCCCCACGGGAAGCAACGCAAAACTGTTCAATGGCTTGACTGGAGTTGCGACGGGAAAAGACTCGCTTCCTGTGGATATGAAAAGGTCGTGAGACTTTGGAATCCAGAGAAAAGTGTAATATCTATCATGAGCACTTAAACCGGAACTAATGTTGGACACAGACCGATCTACGGAGCACTGCTAGTCTTTCGGGAGGCCATACCGAACATATTGATCAAGTAGCGTGGAGCCCTGTTCACAAAGACCTACTTTGCTCTATCAGCTCTGAAGATCGGAGGGTATGCTTTTGGGACGCCAGGCGTAAGCCCGTACTTCCGAGAGAATAGCAGTCAACTGATGTTTCCAAGAGTCTAAGGTTGCTCAAAACATACGTCTTGATGGGCCTCCATGGCAAATCAGCTATTCCCCAGATGGAAAAACACTGATTCTTTACGGAAACCATAACGGACGGCTGATCTCTGTGTTTCAGCAAGAAAAACGTCCAGAGGATGGGAAGGACACCTGGGTCAACCTGGATGCTCCTAAAAGCAGTCTTGAAAAGCATGCACCAGCTATGGTACGCGGATCACTACACCCAATCTTGAATGTCTATTCACCTTGACTAGTCCGTCATGGACTTTTGTTGGCTCAACTCGGGCAAAGCCCTTGCATTTGGATGTACAGATGGATCTTTACGAATAGTAGGTTATCCCTCTCTTCAAGAGATACACATGGAGAATAGTCATAACGGTCAATGCAATACCCTCGATGTTCATCCACGCCGGCAGTTCGTCTATTTGCGTATCCCCTTACATCTCAGTACTGACTGCAAACCATAGCTTCATTGCGACAGGTGGAAACGACGCCATCATGTATATCTGGGACATGCAAGAATGGATGTGCGTTCGAACATGTAGTCCCTACGAGTGAGTGATATCCTCCAAAAAAGGACTAGCCTGTCTTACGACTTCCTGATTAGCGAAACTGTCAATTGGCTGAGGTTCTCACACGATGGAGAATGGGTGGCGACGGTGGTCGCGAAGCAGAAGGAAGTCACTCTTGTGAGCCCACTGATTCCGAGTGTGTATTTTCAAGCTAATTGGATGGATATAGATCAATTTCGAGATGGGAGAAGTCGGCCATCGAATCAAGACTGTTGGAGAGGTCAGTTGCCTCGCATGGCACCCGTCTCGATTACTCCTCGCATCTTGCGGC
Source organism: Serendipita sp. 399 (assembly GCA_019627685.1). Taxonomy (NCBI): domain Eukaryota; kingdom Fungi; phylum Basidiomycota; class Agaricomycetes; order Sebacinales; family Serendipitaceae; genus Serendipita; species Serendipita sp. 399. The sequence continues at coordinate 12,731 of WSTO01000153.1, read as the reverse complement.
GATGAAGATGACAAGGCAAACGTGGGATGGGTCTCCTTTTTCAACCCCCCGTCATAAGTACCCGTACAATACTTTTCAATGTCATTAGGTCATAACAGAATCTATGTCGTGTATTGATTGAAGAGATACAAGTCTACTTTGTTAGTTCTAGTTGGTGCATAGGACTCGAGCCATAGCACAAGTTTGATAAGCATCGCATACTTCTGTGTCTCCAAGAATCATCTATATATCATGGACAAGATGCGTAACCACCAAGACACACAAGACAAAATCTGAAGTTGGGTTAGAGCATCTCGTCGCACATCATCAAAACGGGGTCTGTAGCGACAGATGTGGACGGTGGTCTCACAACAACAGTTGGTAACCCCTGTGTTTGGGTCAGGAGACTGCGCTGTCTGGCACTAGCAGTTCGTTCGAGTGGGATCAAGCAAGAGGCTTGACTATGGCCGTTGTTCTCCTTCTCGTGCTTCCCAAAACTGCGTTGTTTGTCACTCTTGATACACTCCTTGGCATTTCGTTGCTTGAGTAGATCGGGATCTTCACGACAGGAAGGGGGAGGAATGAGACGCGAACGAGGGACGCTCTTTGCTTCAGACAACTCCATAAGCCGAGACGCATGATCTGTCAAGATAGTTGAGAGTCGATTGATAGCCGGTAGATACTCGACAGGGGCCGCGATCGTAGCAGGAATGTCGCTTTCCGTACCCTCAGTGGGGGTAGTTGATACTGATGACTCCATGGAACGACGCATCTTTAGGGTGTACAGCGTTTTGCTATCTTTGGGTCGATGAGAGCGATGACGTGTATTACGGGCGCGTTGTGCGCCTTCAAGTGGGGTATAGCGTCGCTTCTTGTGCCTACGACGAGCAACGCTGCCAGTCGCTGCCATACTCTCGATTTTTGCGCGCCGAATATGGGATTTCTGCTTATCGTTCGCAGAAAAAGTCGCTTCTGCGTGAATAGCAGTGCAAATGACTGAGTCGAGAGGCCGGCCAAAGCCATCATCCTTGGCTCGGGACGCCTCGAACATGCCGCACCGATCAGTTGACTCAGTTTGATGAAATGAAAAAGGAAGGTAATCCTGGAGTGCTGGATATACCGTGGACTCCAATGAGGGCATAGGCACCATGCTACGAACCGGGTTAGTCTTGACGTAGCATTGCATCGAAATTGACTCACGAATGTGCTGTTTTGAATCCTCTCTGATGAGGAGTCGAATGATCGTCTGGGGTAGCTACAGAAGAAATGCTTTCGCTACGTTCTCTCGATATCTTCTCGCGGACATTTGGTTGAGGTCTCATAGGCGCATGATCCGATATAGTCTCGTCTGATGTCATTTGCTTCAAGTTCTCGTCATAATGATTTGGTATGGCCGGCATATAGTGAGTGGCTCTTCGAGAGTGCAAAGGGTCACTTTCATCAGGAATCGGTGGCAGCGGAATTGAGGGTGCAGGCAGTTTGGGACCTGTATATGGTCTGTTAGAGAGGAGCTTATGATATGATTAAGATGATACCTTGGGAGTTCGCTAAGTACGAACAAGCCATCCCCTGTTGCAGTTTGTGGCCCATCCGAGAATTCGCTGGGCCGGCCGATTCATATTGTTCTGCCGACCATGAATTCACCATCGCTGAATTCACCTGTCGGGGTACGACAGCAACCTCGTCTACGTCCTTATCGGAAATAGTGTACGCTAGAATCGAGTTGGATCTGGCGGAGTGTTCCGTTGAATGGTCGACTCCTGAAGGGTTCGAGTCACTTCCCAAACGTAAAGGAAGAACAGAGAGTTTTGGATTAGGAGAGAGCAGACTGAAGAGCCGACCCGTCTTCGAGAGTCCAGCAATAGCTTGGCCTCTATCAATCCATACGTCTCCGCTGCGGCGCCCTTCAGTGACGATAAACGAACTGGATTTTCCACGAATCCTCAGCTCTGTTGACTTGCGGTGAAGAGGGAGAACGGTAGACGACTTGGGAGCGAATGCGACTTGTTTCTTTCCAAGACTGGAAGCGTATTCGGGGTGGACTGGCAATGGTAATTTGAAGAATACTGCAACCAAGAAGAGGGGAGATTGGGCCATCATTGCCAACATGAACAGAATTGCGGTTGCGAGCGTCGGCTCGGTCTGACCGGATTTAGATGATACAATGTACGGCATGGCCAATGCCTGAGAATTTATTAGTGTCAACCTCTTGAAGAGATCACAGCTCACATAGGGAGCCCAGATTAGTGCTATCCATATAAGCACCTGAGGCCACTTAATGCTAGGGATCTCTTGGGGAAATACAGTGGCAGTCCCAATTGTTGTCGTCGGGTTGGTGGACGTTGAACGATTAGAATGTTGAATGGCAGGAAAGAATGCCGTGGTTGACGTTCCTGGTAGAATTCCAATTTGTTTTGACCCTTTGGCCGGACAAGAGTAATGGGTTGTGGGGAACGAAAACGAGCTCATGGTTTCGCGTACGTCAGAGTCGGAAGTTAGCCAAGAATTGGTGGACTCGCTGATGGACGCATTGCGCGGAATGTTTCTCGGTGTCGGCCGCTTATACGGGGAGGGCAACGGCGGCACAGGAGGTGCGCTGCTGTGGCCAATGTCACTGGCTGCAAGTGATTCTGATAGCGTGGATATAGAGGTTCGACCACGGAATGACACCGGAAACGAATGGCTTGAAATGTGGCCGGGTTTGGTATGGTGCGTGTTGCTTGTGTCGAAGGACCAAGCCGATAGGGACCTACGTACAGAGCCCTCGAGGGAGGTGATCCATGATGAGCCGTCCTTTAAGGCTTGAATATCGTTTGTGTCAAACGATTGGCGTCTTTTGTGTGCAATATTGTCGATCCACGAGAATGTGTCGTTCTGCCGCTGAAGGCGTCGTGTGACAAGAATAAAAGACCGAAAGAGAGACAGGAGGAGACAAGTGGAAAGTACTGAGGTGATGGACAGGTACGAGGCGATTCCGCCAAAAAGTGAGGTGAAGCCAAATTCTGCAAGAAGGGCAGCTGTGATGGCTCCTGTGACGACGAGGCTCACAGCAGGGGCCCAGATGTAGATACATCTAATACCGTAGGATATGGGTCGACGTAGGCGCACTTGGAGAACCTTGATGGATAGCATGACCAGGAAAAAGGAAGGTCGACTCGTCATCGCGATCCAAAAGCAAGCAGCAGGTACCCCGTGCTTGACGGCAGCGACTAGTGTTGTCCCTTGAACGTACTGTAAAATGATCTGAACGAGGAATGCTGTCACCGAGAAGAAATCGAAACATGACAACCATGCGTAGGAGCAATCACTGGCGGAAAGTCGTCTTCCGGTTTGCGTAAACTGAGAGGGATGTTAGTTTCCACGAAGCTATGTGCCGTTGAAAGACACATACAGCCAATAAATATGGAGAAGACGTCTTTACTGGGAACAAGGGGAGAATATGGCAAACCAAAATCAAGGCTGAGGACCAGAAAGACGCGAGTCCAAGAATGAGCGCTGGAACCAGTGGCACAGATGCCATAATGCTGGTGATAGAAGAGGTGAACGACGCGTTGGGAGCGTTAATTCGACCAACGATACACGGGCAGCCCGACGCGACTGCCAAAAAAAAAGGAAAGAGGGAGGGAAGTAAGAGTGAGAACAAACACGAATCAGCGGAGTTGGAATTCTTGTTGAGGCCCAAGAATACTTGTGTCGCTAACAAGATCATCGCAGGATATGACTGACGGCCTGCCATTCGAGTGGCTTCCTGGAGCTTCGTAAACACAAAATCCTCCCAAAAAGGCAATGAAACAGACCAGATTACATCATATATCGCTGGTAACGTGACTGGTCCCAGTGACTTTTGCTCCTTCACCACTCCTGTCAAATATCGCTTTCGAATGTTTGGCAACAAAAGCTGTCGCCGTCATGCTTTATTCTGGTTTTTCAAGGCTAAAGAAAATAACACCAGTGTTAGATAGAATCATGCACAAAGGGTCTGGTAAAAGGGTTCCCACTCTCGACAGGCTTCTAACGAAGCGGACCGCTGATATGCACTGCTAGGCGCGATATATAGCCATTGGTTTAGATGCTCCAAATAGAAGATGAAAGGAGACAGTTTCTCTAGAGGCCATGAAGAATACCCGGTTTAGTATTGGTCAGAGTTTTGCTCCATACAACCTTGTATCCTGACCATGACGGTCAGGCAGACAGTCATTGATTTAACGGGTGAAGATGATAGTGGCACAACAATGATAGATCTTACGAGGAACTCGAGTCCACCTTCCAACAACCCGTCACGACCTCGAACACCCAGTGCCCATGGTGGAGGAGATACGTCAGCTACGAATACAAACAACCAAAACCAGAATGAATCCAATTCGGATCAAATAGCGCATTCAGGGGAGATTCGAGGAGCCGAATCCACTCAGCCGAATACCTCATCTTCTGGACGCAGTAAGGCATTGGTTGGTAATGGCGGGAATACCTCCACCAATTCACCTATACCCAAGAGAAAACGACGCGAGAGCTTGGACTCTTTAGCGCGAGCTAACAATACATCTCAAGGAGGTGGTGTACCCCCTTCAAAACGACCCAGAGCTGGTGATGCTACTCCAAACATGACAAATCAGGAGGAAATAACGTCCAATGCCACCAGGAAAAACAAGAGGAGGAATAAAACTCGAAACAAGTCAACGACTGATGGCAAAAGCAACGATATTGCCTCGGTTGAACAGTCAGAAGTGGAGGTTTCCTCAAAATCTAGACATAAATCATTGGAACGGGGCTCAAATGACAAAGGGAAGCAGAGTGGGCGGCGCTCACAGTCACCAATGCCTCAAAGCAATGGAAACACCTCGAAGAGTAAACAGAAATCAAAGTCGCGTGGGAAAACTAAGAGCAAATCCCCATCTCCAGCCCCATTAGATTTATTTTTCGTCGACATCGAACCGAACAAGGAGAACAAGCACATAGACGAGCCCACGAAAGTCCCCTATCGTCGTGAATTTGGCAATTTGCAGCTTCCTGAGCATGTGCTCTTGGATACTATAGAAGAAGCTACCATGACACCTGGAAACGAAATATTTCCACCGGCAACTCCCGGCCTTAGTGACGAAGAAATCGATATAATCGACGATAGAGTGCGCATGCCCGTTCTAGATACACAACAATCTTATCGTACATAGGCTCCTAACATTCGGAGATACTGGGAACCAGAAGCAGCGGCACCAGAAGTAGAAGAGTGCCGCACGTGTGGGCAGTTCCATGAGTCCAAGTTGTGCATCGGTACTTCCGTCGTACGTAGGCACACACTCTGCCCTACACAATCCCAAATTCTCATACTTGTCACCTAGTGCTTTACATGTGGCTCAACGTCGCATCAGGCTCGACGGTGCCCTTTCAAGACCACGTGCTATCGATGCGGTAATATTGGGCATATACAGGCTGTTAGCATCCTTCCGCTCTATCAAGTGATTCCTGCCGACTCTACTTCATTCAGGATTGTCCAATGCGCGCCAACGACCCGTCCAACTTTCGTAGTTGCGATCTGTGCGGCTCCCGCGGCCATGGCACGCATGTAAGCAATTCATTCTTATGAACTTTTTCTCTATTACACTATGCTTAGCTCCTTTATAGAACTGTTCCCGTAACTGGAGAGTCTACACATTTAATAGACCTGAAGTGCGAGAGCAGGATGTTAGGGCAAGGCTTGAACTCAAGTCCTTAATTTTGGGCGCAGACAATCCCGTGGAACAAGAGAAGTTCATTGGACTTGATCCTTGGTGTTATGCCTGCGGCTGCTTAGGACATTTGGGTGACGTGCGTAAACAAGGCTTCTCTCCAGCCACAGATTGATCTTAAAATTGTACAATATAGGACTGTCAAACGGAAGTCAATACGTCGGGTACATCTTCCGCCTTTGGTCAAGCAAACGTCCTGTATGGCCCGTTTGCTCCAAGATATAGGAGAGTTGCCGATGATATCGTCAAGCAATTCGGGGGGTCCAAGCACGTATTATTTGGTGATCAAGTGCTGGACGATTCGTCCATGACAAATGCCGCCCCGTCGTACGAAATCGAGCTTCCTTCCTCGAAAATCTCATTCAGGCCAGGCGAATCTGGGAAGAGGAAGGAACAAGAGAGGATGAGTCGTTCGAAGCAATCTCATGAAGATGCAGAAGAAGATGATTGGTTCGAGAGACGCCATGAACGACCAATTCCTAGTCGTCCTCGTGCTAACAGGGACTCAAGAGAGATGCGTCGGAGAAGTCCACCTCGTGATGATCGGTGGGATTCAAGGCGGAGAGAAGACCGGGGATCGGGACGGATCGACTTGTCATTAAAAGCACGACTGGACGATCGGTCTCGTGGGTTTGGCTACGAATCGGAGTCAAGAAAGAATCCTTTACTCGAGCGTTTGAAAGGTAGCGATTACGAAAGGGAAAGAGACTCAAGGCGAGAACGGGATCGGGATCGGCCCCAGCCCCAGAACCAAGGTCGCGAAAGGGCACTCTCTTCCCGTCTAGAAATGGACCAATTCAGCAAGAGATCAAGAAATGAGGACCGTGGAGATGTTATTTACTCTACTGGCTATCCACGAAGCCGACGCTCTCGATCTCCTCATCAACGACCACGATCGCCACGGGAACAACCACCGCCGTTACCACCAGCACCAGCACCTTTACCATCACGCAAACTCGCTTACCCCTCTGCGCAGGAAATGGCCGCGGGATATGATTTACCTCCTGGGAGAGGGTTCAGCATTCGGGGAGCTGCTACCCGCGGCCGTGCAGAATCTTGACCAGTCATCACGACCTGATAGTAAACTAATTGTCAGAATACCATAGTGCTCTATAGATTCCAACGCTGTCTTCACCGCTATCTCAGCGCGTCTCGTACGTTCCGTAGTCCTCACCAGATGTCGCTCTGTGCCTTATTGTCGGTCACACTAGTATCCCATATCTCTTGTAGTATTTTCCCTTTAGTGCATTCTATGGACATACCCGCTTGATATCCTCGGGCTAGAGCAAAGCAGTGCTGCCCATCAGATGAGCGCTCTCCAGATCAATGAGAAGGGTAATGACAGGGCCAGCTCGGACCTGCCGTCTTCCGTCCAATGGCTTTGCCGCAGAACCTAGGCTGGACTTTGAACCTCTACCACCTCGAGAACAAATGGCCCAAAAACTCATGAACGATAGCTGGGGCCATCCAGAGGGCCCACCAGCGTACGAAAGCATCTTGTCGGTCGAGGAGTTTGAGCAAAAAGCAACGTCGGTTGCGGAAGAATCAGCAAGGAACGATTCTGGCCCAGCGGAACGCGGGAAGCAGCGGGCGAGCGAATTCAGCGAATTTGAGGATTGGGACGATGCAAAATTTGAGGCGGCTGCTGCTGCCTATCGTGCTCGACAAGCAGCTAAGCAGCAGCAGCAGCAACAGCAGCAACAGCGACAGGAGACCTGGCCGCGGGATGAAAAGCAAAGTGCCAGCACCAGTTCCTCGTATTATACCTCATCAACGTCCTCTTGTGAGCTTATCAGGGCTCCTTTGCGATGCCTTTTTGGCTGATAAAACCCATTGCCTAGATCACGAGCAATCATCCCCCACTGCTTCATCATCGTCCGTCTATGTCGCACATGGTCAACATGCCTTTTCCGGTGGGCTAAGAGATAATTCGACACAGGCATTACCTGGACAGCTTCCTGTGATGGGCTCAGATGATTCTTCCAATTCGAGGGGTCTACCTCAACGACCAATCGACCGTCCTGATCAGACTGGACCTGCATCCTCGCCGCCACCGACATCCCCTACGGGGAACTTCCAGAGTCCGCCAAGCTTTACGGACCATATGACGACGTATGTGGATTCTGGCTTGGATGGTGCCCGTGAACGAGAGAGTACTGAAGTGCTCCCGGATTTGACCCCTCCCAGTACGACCCCTTCCCCTCCTCAGTCTCGACAAATGAGGCCTATTAGTGAGATACCAAATGTACAAGCACCTCCAAGCCAGCAATCGTATCATAATATGCCTCCGCCGCCTCTGCCATTCCGACAAATCACCCATCGCCATTCTGAAAACCCGTCTTCCATGATGAACCCTCGTTCGGAGGCCCCTCCTGCCCCTCAACGGAGATCGGAAATCCCATTATCGAGTCATCATGCAGAACCACCCCCAGTATTCCAAGAAGGAAAGACGCCAATTGTACCGTCGATTGAGAAGAAGATCCTTTACGGTGAACCGTATTCACGTGCGAGGGAATTATACGCCTCTGCCACGAAGATGGGTGGACCTATGGTCAGCATTGACTTCAAAAAGGTGGGGTTCAATAACAATCAGGCCCCTGCTCGTGTCGAGGAGGAGCCAGTCCCTTCACATTCCTCGTTTTATTCGTAAGTCGCCGACCTTTGAATATCTGTTCTTCTAATTGACAATGCTCTTTAGAAATTCCGTTTCGTCGTATTTCGATAAGAGACCTCTTCCACAACCAAAACGACAGTCCACGGCTGTACCTCCTTCGCAGCAGTATGGCCAACCGTTTAGCTATGCGCCTCCTTCAAATGATCCAGGGATGCCTATGTATGGTAACCCAAATCCAAGCGCGTTTTATGGACCTGCAAGCCCAACGTATCCTGTGCATCAACAACAGCAGCATCAAGCGCCCGTGCACACCGGATATTATGGTCAACCTTCTCAACAAACCCCACAATTACATCAGCCACAACCTGGCGGGTACCCAGCTGGCACATATCAAAGCAATCTTCACTACCCACCAGCCCCACAACATCCCTCCGCCGCTCAGAATTATTGGCCAGCGAACTCGAATGGGTGGTCACCCTATGGACGATAATGTTTTATTTATTTCTTTTTTGTTGTTATTTTGTTCGTGTATGAACTTATGGTATTTTGCTAGGGTTTTTTTGTTACTTTATTCAGCTGTCGTGTACATTCACCGCTATATCCAATGAATCCAAATCTTGTCATGGTTCAATAGTTGGTGTGCTCAATGGCTCAATGGGGGTTGCTGCTAACATGTGCTCGTGTGCTATATTGCTGGATGCGCGCGACCCGCATACATCGGCTGCCAAGTGTTCCAGCTGAAGCGGCCGCTCCTGTAGGCGGATGCCTTATTGAACGGGCTTGCAGGAGATAGAGTGAATGGAAAGCAGCCGCTTCTCTCGGATGGCTTCTACAGCTCTGAATCGATATAAGGCCAATCGCGCAGCCAAAGCTAATGGACGCTTGGTTTTTTGGATCATCCAGCTTTATTCTTTCATTTTTTGCTCTTCTTATACATTATGACCAGCATAGAACCAGAATCAACCACCACCACGACGCAGCAGAGGATGCTTGCGGTACCCAATGCAGGGACGACGAATGGAGTAGGAGATGCGAGCGAGACACCTTCGAGAGCGGAAACGTTAATCGAACGTGGATCAGAGGAAACATCTGAGGACCATGGAGGAGGAGGAGTCGCCAAGAGAGCGTCGGCGGGCGCCACAGACACTAAAAGTCCCGAGGTTCCTACGTCTCACGAGCAACAAGAGGACCGAAAGGCCATACCAGCTGGAGACGAGAAGGACCAAAAAGGTGCGATCAACGAGAAGGGAGGTGCCAATGAGGAGCAGGAGAATCCTGGCGCTATCGAGGTTCAGGAGAAGGACGAGGATCGATATATCACAGGTTTTAGGCTGTTCCTAGTGTTTGTGTGAGTTCGAGTATATCCTCAAACTATTTTTGAAGACCAAGAGCTCACTTATGGATTAGTGGTTTGCTACTCTCTATCTTCCTCGGTGAGTGCCACCCCACAGCTCGTAGCGTGCGCCTCGGATGGTTGCTAAACCTCTCCGACGAACAGTGGCCCTGGACCAAACTATCATCGGTGAGAGATTAGATTCCACGTTGATTAATTGATGCATTGTGCTTAATCCTTGACCGTACAGCAACCGCATTGCCAGTGATCGCTTCCAAGTTCAACTCGCTCAGCGAACTCACATGGGTCGTCTCCGTCTACTTCTTCACCCAAACGGGTCTCGTTCTCACTTTCGGTCAACTCTTGACTATTGTCGATTCAAAAGTAAACCACCCACGTCCTCCTCCGTTGACGAAGACCAGGCTAACACCCAATGTCCAGCTACTCTATCTCTTTGTTATTGCAACCTTTGAGATTGGAAGTCTTTTCTGCGCTGTGGCATGGAATATGCCATTCTTGATCTTCGGTGAGCCACATATGTTACGCGACCAATACAGCAAGCCAACGCTGACATGATTCTCAGGTAGGGCTGTGGCAGGAGTAGGTGCTGCAGGTATCTTCATATCGATTCTCACTATCATATCGGTTTGTACAAATTCCTCAATTTCGAAACGGCCAACTGATAGAGATCCTTCAGCGAGTCACCCGTTTAGAGGACAGACCGTACGTAGAGCACTCGCAAAAAACGAGCATGCCATCTCATTGAATCTATAGTGTCCTTTTCGGCGCTTTTGGTGCAGTATTCGCTGTGTCTAGCGTTGCCGGCCCACTCATGGGAGGGGCCTTCACCGATCACCTCAGGTATGGCCGTCACTCTCTCAGGTCGTAGCCGCAATGCTCACAATTCGGTCTTATCTTCTCAGTTGGAGGTGGTGCTTTTACATCAACCTACCCTTCGGCGCAGTCGTATGTTTGCCTTCTCTTTCATTCCTCTCCCACAATCCTTGCTCACTGCCGAAATTACCCAGTCCATTCTGGCCGTCATCTTCTTCCTCAAATCGCAACCTACCCTCGGTGAGTAGCATCAGTATTGACAAGGCAAGAACACAAAGTGTTGATTCCGTCTCTTCACAGAATTGCCTGGAAACGAAGGAAAGACCAAGGTTCAGAAATGGCTCGGCGTCGATTGGGTCGGCACGGCCTTGTGCCTTGCAATGATCATGCCGTGAGTATTGTCGAAAAATAAAGGGATTATATTGTATCTGAAACGATGGTCAGACTCCTGTTGGCTCTCCAATGGGGTGGAAACACTCGTCCCTGGAACGATAAAGTCGTGATCGCCCTGTTCTGCGTGGTAAGCAAAACCGATTGGTTCGAATGATGAGCATCTTCTTTAATCTAACTCGATTTCCAGTTTGGAGTGGTTCTTCCTGCATTCGTTTATTGGGAGTAAGTCATGACTTTTTGTGCTATTTCCTCTGGTTTCTGACGAGCGTGTTTAGATTCCGACTCGGTTCCATGGTGCGAAAATTCGGCTGAAATGATCAGTTTTCAGGGATGCTTATACGCAACTGACAGGCAATCATGCCTATGTGGATGTACAAGCGACGATCCCAGATTGGTTGCTCCGCTACGAGCTTCTTCGTCATGATGAACCTCATCGTTGGAACATACTATCTGCCCTTCTACGTGAGCATCCGTCTTGTGTCTCAAATGCCGTACACTAACGTCCTCTTCTAGTATCAAGCATCGAGAGGACGTACACCCACCCAGAGTGGAATCGATATCCTCCCTTTCAGTATGTACTATTAAATCGCTGATATGCACAATTTACTGACATATACCTTGCAGTGTTGACGATGTGAGTATGATTGGATAAGTATTCTCTAAATTGGCTGACGAGCCTTTTCCTTTCAGTATCCTTAGTACGCCACCGCCATTGCTGGTACAAACAGGATAGCTAACCCCGAAATAGGTGCTGCCCTTAGTGGAGGGATCATCAACTTCACTGGACGCTACATCTATTTCCTCCGATATGCCACCCTCATATCGGCCGTGGGTGCAGGCTTGCTCTTCACTTTGGGTACGCTCACTCGTTCTATTTGCCTCCACATCTTCGGTACTGATCTTTCCCTTCTCAGATCTTCATACGTCTACTGCCAAGTTGATCGGCTATCAGATCATTTACGGGCTGGGTATCGGATGTGCCCTGCAAAATACCGTCATTGCTATCCAAACTGAGGTGAGAAACAGAATTAGTACTAGAAAATTGTTCTCTGGTATCTAATATTTGCTCCTTTAACAGTGGGCGGATCGTGACGAACTAATCCCTCAAGCCACCTCAATCGTAACATTCTTCCAGCTCATGGGGGGTATCCTTGGTATTGCGTGAGTATCTCCTGGGCATTGTATCAACGCATCTTCTCACTAAAGAATCGTTTGCAGAATTGCTGGAGCCGTGTTTGCGAACCAATTACGAAGCAGCCTCGCCATTTATGCTCCGGGACTCGATCCTCAAATTGCAGAGATGATCAAGAACACTCTCTCCGTCGTGGCAACACTACAGCCCGACGTGCAGGCCAAGGTCATCACAGCTTACGTGAGGGCCCTCAGTACGCTTCTTCACCTATTGTGATTTATACTGTTGCTTACTCATCCTCTCTTAGATTATGTCTTCATCGTGTCCATCCCTACTTCCGTCCTTGCCTCTATCTCGGCCTTGTAAGTCGAGAATCTCTGCCTTCTGTAGGATCATTGCTGATTCCTTTTCTCGTAGCTTGATCAACGATTATAACATCAAGGTAAGAGACCCTGACAATGCTTTAGACCTGTCACTCATCTCATCTCGTCGTGCTTTACAGGAACGAAGCTCGACGTCTGGAGGAATGGTGATGGCGTAGGAAACTGTGCTTCGGATGATTTATTAGCATATCACGTTTCACCCGATCTAGTGTATCTTAGTCCCTAGACGCAGGCATCTCTTCACGCATTGTTTGTTTCTCACTTGCCTTGGACCCGACGACCACAGTTAGACGAGACCCATGGGCGTTCGAGGGTGACGCTGCCTTTCTACTGACATTGG
>WSTO01000151.1:6454-20750 GCA_019627685.1 Serendipita sp. 399 | reverse complement strand
ACATTTAGGGTACAAGCACACCATATCCCGTTCAGTGATAAACGAAGGTATATTGTTTTAAGCATAGGCTACATACGAGTTTGACGCCGTTCATATCAGGGAGATAGATTCCCTTAATGGTTATAACACCTGCGGGGGTTACCTTGATATCATCAGTAAAGCTATAATATCACACGAAGAGAAGCTGAAAGGAGATCCCAGTAATTTTGAGAGGATCGCCGACAAAACAATCATGGAGACAAGCTACACTGCTTTGGCCCTCATTCAAACTCTCTATCTCCCTTTTCAGGTGGTACCAGGCGCTCTCGTTGGGAGGGAGCTTCTCCATTGGCTCAACTCAACCTATGTCGCGCAGACTGAGGAAGGGACTGAGCTTCTAAAGGTCGACCAACCTTGGTTGGACCCGTCATTTTGGCCGTATATCAAATCGTACGTTTTCATCGTCATCTTTGCTCACCCAAGATGCCAGTCATTAAGATGCACTTAACAGCTGCACCGTTCGCCTCATTTTCCGACCGGTTACCCACTATCTGAAGCAACTTTCTGAGGAACATGAACACCCCGCTACGAAGGAAATCGCTGATCTCATTGTGGCTGCACTCGATGGAATGCCTAGCTCGGAAGACTATAACAGAGATGCGGGTGAGTATTTCGGTCCAACTCAGCGGTGTTTACTCAATTGTGAGCTCTGTTTAATCACTAGACTTCTTCGATGCTTTGAGGCAATGGAAAACCAACCTTTATCGGTTGATTAAAGCTCAAGAAAAGCATAGCAGCTCCCACTATGAGGGCAGTGTGGACATGGAAGAAATTGTTTCCCTCATAACTGGGAAACCGGGTTCTCTCCAACGAATATGCAGATCCTGTGACATGTCTTGGCGAGAAGCCCTGTGTGTCTATGGAGTTTGGGTCCATCCGCGGCTTACTAGAAACGATTTGCCGTATGTAGTTTTCCTCTTCTACTCACGGCTGATTATTGAGACTATTCGACGAAATGTAGCGACATTACCAGAGAACTTCTCGAGGAAATGCCAGTTGACCCTACCAACCCAGAAGATATGTTGCAAGCTGCACTGTTCCAAGGGGATATCGTGAAGGCGGCACATATTGCAAATGATATCGACGTATGGCTGGTAGCCCATATGACCGACCTCCTTGAAATAGTCCCGTTACCGGAGTCGGCTGTCATCATGTAAGTTCATATACCAACGCAATTTGGAAATTAGCAAAAGCGTTGACGAATCTCATCACAGGGGACTTCGAAAATACTTCCTTATTGCTTATGCTGAGCATCTCATGTCTGATCCGTCCTTCTGGCGCTTCTCTATCGAATACCTAGCGCATTGTGGGTCACGAGGACTGGGAGTGGCAAACGAGACACTCATGAGATTGCCCTTTCGACTAAATAATATTGTCCTTGCGGAAGAGAACAAGTACCCCAAAGCTCTCGCCCGGATTGTTGGCAACCAAACCCCAACTATGGCCGACTTGGACGAAATTCTCAAGAAATGCCGTGAATTGGGACTCAAGGAGGCGGAAAAAGCAATTATTCGTGTATGTTTGAGACCTCATGCTCTTTGCTTTTCGGAGTAAATGTCTGACATCTCCTGGTTCCAAGGTGGCTTCGCAAAAACTCTGTGCGTTACGCCTGTACGGGAAGGCCGTCAGCTATTGTGCACAAACACTCGATACCCGGGCCCTGATTCGGGTTGTCCACCTTTTACTGAATGAATACTTTGAGGGGGGTGCGTAGCCTCTCTTTCTTGACCCATTGTCAAATTCTAAGCTACCGTATAGAACCAATAGAGTTTGTTCAACTCGTTGACCAAATCCCAAGCCCGTATCTCTATCCGCCTGCAGATGCCAGCGTCGAGCTCGGAACCTTCACCTCTCGATTGGGCTTCACTATCCGATACGCGGAGCATCATTATCATCGTTCGCGAGGGGCACAACCCTTACTATCAGCTAGTATTCTGGTCTCAACGCTTCTGGATATCGGGAACTGCCTCGCACCTGAATCTTGGTGGGGACTTTTGCTCGCCGATATAGGTGATTTGCTTGAAAGTAAGTCGACGCAACAAATTATATAAATGCGTGACACGTTCTTGACGAGGGAATTTTCACAGAGGAAGATGTTCTCCTGGATGAAGAACAGATGAACATTGTCCTGACTCGCCTAGAAGAAGTGTACACAAAGTCGAAGCTGGGAGCGAACAATGACTACCTGTGGGCGTTGAAACGACGTTACTCGATGAGAACCCAAACAGAGGCACTCCAGAGACTCGATCGGGTTCGGTTCACCCTGATACAGAGCTGTGCTCGGGCGATGAGGATGAACGTTGGTGGCAAAGATGACGACGGGAGATTGGATGGGGAGGAGAGCGTCATGATGATTGCGGACTAACAAAGATGCCAGATACGTGGATCACACATACATTTCCATGCCTTTGCTGTACTCTATGTCGTATTTGTTGCTACTACCACCAGGGGCTGGGATCGCGTTGCTGCTGGCTGGCTATTGGATGTAATCTCGTCCACTTTCGATCGATGGATACAAAACCCCTTTAGGTTATCATGGAACAGAGAGAGATTCTCAGATATACAACCACGGTGACAATTGAGCCTTTTTTGCTCTTACCGGTGTAACCCACTCGCCACAGCTGCATTTGACTCCGGCCCAATCGTAGTTTCCGACTTTGGCCTTGCATCGCTCATTCGGACACAGAATTTTCCCTGTAGAACTTCCATCTCCAAGGAATGTCATCCATTGAAGCTATATAGGGTAAAGAGACATTTCAAGGGGGACGCTCCCACAAAAGGACTGCACACTAACAGGTTGCACAAAGTATCCAGAGCAATGCGGACTCATCAGCGCGGTAGGGGTATCATGCTCATTGTTCTCGTTCTCGTTCTCTAGTTGCTCTGCCACTGTGCCTTCTTGAGGATGGTGACCAGACAAATTGGTGCGTCCAGCGAGTGTGCGTCTATACAGGGAATAGGTAAGAAGCACCCCTTGAATACATTTCGAGTGCATACCTGCACATCTTACATCGTATTCTCCTATTTTCAGCAGGAATCTCGCTTTGCTGCTCCATAAATGTCTATGCTAAGATCGTGGATAGGAGCAAGGGTCAGGTGAGTCGTGTGGCACGGAGTCAAAACCATAGATTCAAGGCAAGAGAGGGGGATATACAGGAAAAAAAAAGAAACGAACATGAATAGAGATGCGTCGGACAGTCTAGAAACGAAAGAGGGACTGGTATGCAGGATGTAATGTAGGAGCATAACTATCGAGGGGATCCAAAAGAAAAATTTGTCGCAACAGTGCGTTATCAAGAAAATCAAATAAGGAACGGAGGAGATGAACTGGGATAAGAGAAAGAAAAAACAGAGGCGCTGCTATCGTCTTTTTGTTTTGCAATCCGGTTTTCACTGTCGAACAGTAGAACTCTGACGCGATCGACGGGACCAGCTGAACATGCGGCCATCTTTCGATCTGTATAGAGCGGCATATTAGTCTCTAAGTAGTCTAAGGTGTGATGATCACACTCGCCGAGAGCTACGGAAGCTCCAGCCAGAAGGCGAGCCTGGTCGGTCGGGAACGGCATCAGTGGCGGCCCTCATGTTTCCTCTACTTGGCTGTCCGCTGGGCTGCTGCTGATGTTGCTGATTTTGCTGGTGATGGTGGTGATGATGGTGATGCCTACCACTCAAGCTGCTTACGTCGTGTTTGCCGTCGCAGCATGCTCGGACGTTTTCGAGCCCATCATATGCCACATCATTGTCGTCGTGAATGTGGAAATCACCATCAGGGGGGTTAACTCTGTCATCCACTTTGGACGGACTTGCTGGTGCATCACCATTCCACCTCATGAACTCAGCTGCTGCCGTTCCCGTTCGCTTGCTTACCGATCCATAGGGATTCGACATGCGAGAGATGCTCCTTGGTGGGCGCGGTTGCGCCGCGCCGTACGAGTCTACGGTGAGTGCAGATTGTCCACTTCGTGGGCTTCGGGGACTGTATTGCATACGTTGGACGTCATCATTCTGCTGAGTTGTCTGTCGTTGCAAGTTTGATGACGCGGGTGCATCTGCGGAGTGAGCCGCCAGGGTATTTGGAGAGGGTCTCGCCAGAAGATAGTTCAATGCCTGAAATCGAGGAGTGAGTACAAAAATTCCTTTAGGCTTTATTGAAGACTGACATTGAACCAGATATCGTGACGCTCCTTGGTCGGGGCAGTAAACTTCATCTCCCTATTTGCCGTAGTCACGATGACACTGTACTGATGAAGACCAGGAGGCATAGGATTGGGGTCCATCACACTTTTCACGGATTCAATGTATGCTATTGAAGTCTCAGTCATTCTACACTCGTGACAGAGGAAAAAAGTAAAGGAATGAGAACGCACCACTCTTTGCACTGGACTCCTGAACATTCGAGGATCCAGGGTCGACTGCACTCCAGTAAATTGTCTTTGTGTAAGGATGGATCCAGAAATATCGACGATGCCTCCGTTCGGCATGTTTCTTCCCAATAGGCTTCCTTGTATACTTGTACAAATACTCGCCAATCATCGTTTGCGTAATAGCATGAATGATAGCCGGGTCGGTAGCATTCTCCCCGGGACGTCTCACAACTTCCGAAGGGTTGCTTGAGATGTGGATCATCGACTTTGGTGCTTCACTCATCCTCCCCGCATGGTCAGACGAAATGGACGAGGCGATAGAAGGACGGCGAGACGAAACGGAGCGTCGTCCAGAGGCGAGCGATGCCATAGACCTGCCAATATTATGCGATGTTCCTTCATCAAATGGATCCTGCAGAACATTGGGCTCGTTCCCAGCACCAATCCCGTTCACCGCTGATCTGACCTGTCTGCCTTGTACCGGAATGGGGGACACCATGGACGCATTGGAAGGTCGGGATGCTTGGCTGATGGTACGTCCGGGGACTAGCAATGTGCTGTTGCGACTCATTGTTGGTGTTGTAGCGCGCTGAATGAGCTCGGTGGGAGGCGGCGACGTTGGCCTCGGGGGTGGTCCCATGTTGGGAGGACCGTGTTTCAAGATCGATCCGCCAGATACGAGGGTTGGCGATGTGGTAGGAGGAGGTGGTAGCCTGGGTGGTGGAGGCAGAATCATCGTTGGAGGTTTTGTTCGGTCGACCGCCTTGGGAGACGAAGGAACGCTCAGGGAAGTCGAAGGTACTCTCGATCTTGTAAGATCAGAGATGGACCCAGACGAGGCGTTCACGGTGGTTGGGGAGCGAGCTTGTTGCCCTCCTTGTTTCAATGCAGCGGCTGCTGCAGGCAAGGGCGGCGAGCCAACTATAGGAGTCGTCGGTCCCGACACAAACTGGAATTGTTGCGACTGAGGTCCCAAAGCAAATAGCTGGGTACCAGCGGGGAGAGCTGGTTTCCAATCGTCAGTCTGGATCGAAACTTCTTTGACCTCTGGTTTCGGTTTCTCCACCTCTACAATCTTGATCACTTGCTCTGGCCTAATGGTATCACGTTTATCGGACTGCTCCTCATCTTCTCCCTCCGCAATTCTGGCAGAAACATCACGAATGGGTACCTTCATCGAGCTTTCGGAACCAGGACCAACAGCAGGTCGTTTGATGTGCATCAACGACACCTTGATACTTTCTGCACTATCAGTTTCGGTGCCACTATCTGTATGATCCGAATCATTGATGGACTGATAATCCTCTCCAAACGATTGTGCTGGTGTCGTGGCTCCAAGCGTCTCCCTGGCATCCTCATACTCTGTGCCTCCATCGGAAACTGTGTCAGCACGACTGACAGACCGGTCTACTGGATCTTTGAACGCAGATGGCGGCACCGTCCTCGACGCTCTCTTCTCTGCATTTTTGCTTGAACTAGTAGCGGCGGCGGCTCCAGCAATAGCACCAGCGGCACCAGCAGCTCCGACTACCTCGATAGGAACTTTCCTGACCATGGAATTTCGGGCAGAGTCGACAGTGCTAACGCCGCTGGTTGCGTATTGACGTTGCGGCTGAGGGTCGGTAGCCACAGCGACATTCTCCAAGACCGGCGAGTCCGTCTGCATACCAGCTTCTTGCACGGCTGGAAGCACCGGTGGAGAAACATCGTCCGTTTGGATGGCGATACTAGCTTGCTCGGCGACGGGTGGCGGCGGGGGTGGTGGAAGAAGCAGATCACATTGGATGCCCATCTCCTCTGTCTGCACTTTGACGGGAGGTTGAGCCTTGTGAGCCACGGAAGCATGACTAGCGGAGAGTAATTCCTCTGCCTCGATATCCTCGTCCTCGTCTTCCTCAACGTCTTCTTCAATCTCCTCAATGTCTTCGTCACCAAGTCCCAGTTCAGCTCTAAGCCTATCATCGTCTGCAACGGTACTAGCATCTGCTAAGCCACCAAGTTCCGAGGCGAGCGTTCCCGGTGCCTCAAACACGGATCCAGGGCGAGATTCGTCCAATGCCTTTCGCGTCTTCTTCTTCTTGCCTTGCTCAATGGTATGCTGCGAGTCCATCGAAGTCCTGCCCACCTCATTCGATGCCCGATGAGAGTCTTTACGCTTGAGAACGTTGGCAAAGACCGGGTCCATTCCGTCCATACTGCTCGCCACACTCAACATACTCTGCGTCTTTTGCTTCCGGCCGAGGTCGTCGATGCTTCTCCGTCTAGAGTCTTCGTCGAGGTCCACAGACTCTGCGACAGATTGTCTGTCCTCAGATCGTCGACCAGTCGGCACGGCACCCGTCTGCTCATCGACATCCACCCACTCTTCTTGGTCGGTCATCGAAAAGTCTGCCACAGGAAGCTCATGAGCACTATCAAACTGTGGTGCAGCCTGACCAGCTTTGGCGGCCTTTGCGAGCTTGGCGGCTAGACTGGTGCGGCCAGGTCCCCCAGTTCGTAAACGACCACCGCGGGCACCGCCACGACCGGATCGGAGTGGGGTAACGCGTGGAAGTTCTCCCGGCTCATCTTGGAAATCTTCATCGTCACCTTCATCCATTCCTTCAACGGCTTCTACATTAGCCCCGTACCCTTCCAGCTTACGACCGTAATCGGTGCGGAGTTGCCGTTCCCTGGCAAGGGATGTCTTCAATGTACCAAGCTGACGATGGGCATGCGCTAGTGATTGCTTGAGGGCCTCGATTTCACTGGCCGCATGGTTCGGGATTGCGGGTGACTTGCCACTGAGAGAAGAATTCTTGATGGGTGAGACGTCAGGCGAGAGAGCATCCAAATCGAGATCATAACCGTCGCCAAAGACCAGAGAACTATCCATCCTTCGGCGAGTTGACCCCACCGTACCAAATACGTCCTCCCCGTCTTCTTCACCAAATTCGGTCGCACGGGCAGGGGTGAGGTAACGATTGTCGTTGGGGGTCATCGGGCTTCCAAATCTCGCTACTGTCTTTGCCTTCTTGGCGACTTCCGCCTTGAGAGTTTCCACATTCGCCTGGAGTTCTCCCTTCTCGCGCTGAAGTGTTGCTGCTTGCTTACGCATCTGAGCGACGTTCGTTTCATGTTTCGATTTCAGCTCCGTCAATTGATTATTCAGTCGCTCGGATTCAATCTTATGCGACTCGGAGGTCTCCCGAAGTGTTGTCATTTGCTTTTGTGCGACCCTTTGCTCCGTCTCCGAGCGCTCTAAGGCTGATTGGGTCTTGTTCATCTGGGCACGAACTTCCTGCAATTGAACTTCGAGGTTCCAATTCTCCTCTTTATATTTATCTAATGTAGTGAGGATCTCTGTTAGCGAGGAATACTCAAAATTGGGCACTGAAATGCCTTACCGGCGTTCGCTTCCTGGGTTCTCAGCGCACCTCTTAGTTGTTCGATGCTGCGATCCATGTCGTCCCTCTCATCTTTCATATCCTGAAGGGTTTTGTCACGCTCCGCGAGCAAACTCTGAAGCCGTCTGATTTCTGTAAGCAATCCACTACCAATTTCGAAAGCGAACTCTAAGTGATTGTTAGTATTTATATTTGGATGATAGGGAGGCCATTGTGATGTAGGAGTAGATGGAAGCTGACGCACCGACATCATTGGCTCGATGAGCGGCGTTTTTCGCTCGGCGTGACGACTGAGCAGCGGATGGGGTATGAGCTGCCGGTTGGGCATCTGATTCATAGTGAGGAATACCAGAAGTGTCGCCGGGAGCATCCTGTATATACCATAAAATCGATAAGCGGCGTGAAATCCAACGGGAAAGAGGCAGGAAAAAGCGCGAACCTTTGTGACCGCTCCCGCCCACAGTGTCTCGTTTTCTGTAGCCCAGCCATGCATCGTCTGCGCGAGTTCGTCCAGTTGGGCGCGGATTTCACTCTCGCCTTCGTCGTTGCTGGGGCCTCCAGTCTCATCCAAATCCGCAATCTGGTTTATTCGCTCTTCGAGCTCCATCTGTTGAGCCAATACGCGTTGACTGAGTGCTTCTGCCTGTTGGAGTTGGCGCTCTTTTTCGTCTAGGAGGGCTTGCAATTTTTGGCGCATCTGGCCTGCAACATGCCGACCGTTGGCTCCTGCACTGCTGGATGCATTATCGTCGCTGAAGGCTCCGTTGAGCCTTGTAGGCGATCTCCTCGCGTTCACCGTCGCCATTTGTGGCCACGGTGAGAGGAAGAGAGCAAAGGACGCGGTAGCGGCGAAGGAGAAACGCGTTAGAGGGCAAGCCTGCTTTGTCGTCGTCCCCCCGCCCGTGCCTTGAGGCTGCCGACCACCGTCAACTATGCGCTAAATGATTGAAATTTCTCGCAAATTGTCGCAGATCTTCAGTTGACAATTTCTCTTTGGTGGTACACGAGCGGGACAGCGGCGGCCATTCCAATCACTACCTGCACGGGATCCGTGTGAGGTCTCGCGACCAAGTGTCCCTACACGTCGTATTTACTAGAGAATCCGTGTTGAAGCATTCTAGTCTACTTGGTAATGTTTCACGATTATTACTCGGTGTTGACACCCGCCTTCGACACCTCACCTTCCAGCACTGTCAAAAGTTTCGAGCGGAGCGGGTGGCGCAAATGACGATCATGTCGAGTATCAAATAAAATTTCGACAAACAGACTGGTCGAATGCAACTGCGGCCGGATGGGTAGCTCGGTGCGAGCGGCTGCAGAGAAGTGGTAGGTCACTCCGTTGGCTTTGTTGGTCTTGAAACTGTGTGAAATGAACTTCTCCTGGCGATATGGAAGAGCTGAATAGATCCTGGTCGAGCTGTAAGTGGCCTGTTCAAGTGTTCTACTTCGCATTGAGGTGACGCGCTAAACGTACGCGATTCCCTGTTGGTCTCAAGCTTATGAAATACACAAATACGCGTAGAATATTGCATAGAATCGCGTAATAATGCCCCCTCTAACCTTCGTGCACTCGCCTCCTTCTGTACTCGGGCCACATTGAACATTCGGATCATCTACGATGCTATGCTTGATCTATCTCCATACTACTTCTTCTCTTCATCTTCTCTTCATTGGTTCACGCGTTCTTTCTCTTTCGGAGCCAGGCAACTCTAGGTAGTATCTCGTCTGCGCAAGGCCGACTTTGCAACTACAATCCAGCGAATCCGTCCCGACTTCCGAGTTTTGCCTCGAAATCTGCAATTGTTACGTGCATTACTACGGACCGCTGCCGGCCCGTGCCCCGCACTCGTCCCCGCCACTTGCACTTCCTCGCGTATAAAGGCTTGACAGTTCCGTCCTCGTGATACTCAAAGAACAAGTCCCTCAAGAGATATAAATACTTGCTCCCTCTTCTCCTTCTCCTTCACTCTACCACCTCAGCTGAACACTACAAACGATGGTCAAGATCACAGGATACAAGATTCGAGGTACGATACACGGACAACGAGCGGTTTAATGACTATTACTGATCACAAAACCTAGATGTACGATTTCCGACGAGTCTCACAGGCGATGGGACCGATGCAATGTGAGCAATGCTACCAACGTATTAAGAGGCATTATTCAATCGAGTCCAATAGGAATACCGAATGCGATTATTCGAGCGCCTATATCACTCTGCTCACGGACACCGATTTGGTTGGTCATGGGATGACATTTACCATCGGACGAGGCAATGATATCGTGCGTCTGAGCAGTATCCTGGCAAATCCATAGAGTCCTTATCGCTTCGACTAGGTTTGCAATGCAATCAGTCAAGTAGCCGATCGTCTGGTAGGCAAAGAGACTGAAAGCCTGTTCGAGAATATGGGAAAGACGTGGGAATATCTCGTCGCTGATCCGCAGCTCAGATGGTTCGTAAGACCTAAGCCTATTCCTGCCTGGTTTCTGACTCTCGTAGGATTGGTCCTGAGAAGGGCGTCATTCACATCGCCACTGGTGCCGTCGACAATGCACTATGGGACTTGTATGCCCGCTCTTGTCAAAAGCCGCTATGGAAATTAGTCGTAGATATGACCCCGGTATATCTCTATCGATATTCTACCTTTCTAGACAACGTGTTCTGATTGCATGTAGGAGGAAATCGTAAAATCAACGGCCTTCCGGTACATTTCAGACGCAATCACGAAGGAGGAGGCTCTGGAGATGCTCAAGTCCAAGGCGAGCACAAAGGCTGATCGTGAAAAACGTGTGAAGGAGACGGGATATCCAGCCTACGTGACCAGCGCGGGTTGGCTAGGCTACGACGATGAGAAAGTGAAGAGGTTGACCAAGGAAGCATTACATGCTGGATTCAATCATTTCAAGGTACGTGCTATTGTCCCCCTTCTTCACTCTGAATGCATATCTTACCTACGTACAACTCCAGATGAAAGTCGGGGCAGACCGTGATTCTGACCTCCGTCGTGGAAAGATTATTCGTTCTGTGATCGACGATCCGGCCAATCTTCCTCCTAACGCAAAACCCCGCGATCCGGCAACCCTCGTTGGCAAGAATGCCGGTCCAACGGGGAATGTGTTAATGATCGATGCAAACCAGGTGTGGGATGTTCCGCAAGCCATCGAGTACGTCAAGTCTCTTCAAGAGATACGCCCTTGGTTCATCGAAGAACCAACGGCACCAGATGATATTCTCGGACATGCGAGAATTCGAAGGGAGTTAAAGGAGTGTGGGATTGGCGTCGCAACTGGAGAGCATGCACACAATCGTATGGTATTCAAGCAGCTCATGCAAGCCGAAGCTATCGATGTTGCTCAGATAGACTCGTGTCGTCTCGCGGGTGTTAGCGAGGTCCTCAGCGTGTTGCTCATGGCCGCAAAGTTTGGCGTACCAGTCACGCCACATGCAGGCGGTGTTGGACTTTGTGAATACGTCATTCATCTCAGGTGAGTGGTCTTCCCCTTTAATCTATGATTGCTCCTTCCCCTTGGCCTTATGCTCACGCTCTCTCTTCAGTTTGATCGATTATATCGCAGTCTCTGGTTCTATCGATCGCAATGTTCTAGAATATGTGGACCACTTGCATGAGGTGGGCCATGTCACGTTACCGTTCCAACAGACGCTGAGCTGACACTCGAATCCGATCTACTAGCACTTTGTCTATCCATGCTCCATCAATTCGCAAGGACATTATAATGTCCCATCGGACTCTAAAGAAGGATATAGTATCGAAATGAAGGAGAGCAGCTTTGCAGAGTTCGAATTCCCTCATGGGTCATATTGGGCGTCGGTTCAGAAAAAGTGAGGGAGCGGGCGACTTATGCGGAAGGTAACCTGCCATAGATCGGCGCCTTGATCAGAATTGCCGGCTGAGCTGTCTGTGGATAGCGCCCGATGTCGTCGTCCTTGTTGTACCTTTTTTTACATTTGGCTTGCGAAACAGAGCTTGTCCTCGACCACAATCCTCGCTGTCGCTCTGTCAGAAACCGGCTCCTTGAAAAATATCCAACTGAAAGAAACTCAAGATCTTTAATCTAGACAAGAAGCAAGGTTGAACAAACGCAAATGTCCCACGGGTATCCTCGTCAAACTTCGAGCAAGAACAGCAACCGCGGTAGCGGCGTACCGCCCGTTGTTGATGAAGGCGGATGGGCACAAGGTCCACCACCTCCACACTCCCAGAGCAGTCGAGGTGGTGGTGGGTATCCTCCAGGTCCTCCCTCAGGAGTTCCCGTCGCGCCAACAATGTCAGCTGCGAGGTTGGCTGAAATGTTGGATCACGTCCGGCAGGAATTCGAGGGCGTCATGCACGACAACTCGTCCTTAAAGGTTCAGAAAGAGGAGTACGAGGCCAGAGGTATGCTTTTTTTTCTCTCTTTTGCCGTTTCACGTCGTGGTGGTCGCTCCTCTCTCTGCAAGTTCCATAACGACGCCTTTTGGACCTTTTGTATTCCCTTTGATTCGATAGAAGACGCTCATGACACGTAAACTTTTTTGGGAAACAGCTGCTGCGCAACTCAATGAATTGGCTCAGATCAAGACCGCCGTACAAGAACTGGAATCCGTCCATTACAAGGCGAGACTAGCATACGATGAGGAGATAGCGAAATTGAGGGCAGAAGTTCAGGCCCTGAGAGCATCTCATGCCCCTCACTCTGGTAAGCAACCCTGGGTGTAGTCATAAAGATGTCTTCCAATTAATCTTCTTACCGTATGATTCCTCCTATTCAAGGTCATATGTCTGCTGTAGAGCGCAACGGTCCACCTAGCGGACATCCTGGTGACCCTTATGATCGAAACCGGGACGATCGAGAATTAGCCCCTCCAAAACGGATCAAGCACAAGGAAGAAAGACCCGGTAAGAGGTTTCCAATCTCGTGGCAAACCTCCATGGTGCTTATCATTGTTACGTTATGCACGCGAACCAAGACCCTCTTCCCCGAAGGTCTCCACAACCCGCAGAGCCGCCGCGGATCGCCTCACCACCCTATGAATTTCCAGGATCGCTATCACCCAGCACAGTTCCCGCCACATTACGCAAAGAGGGGCCCGATTGGTTCGCCATGTATAACCCGCGTCTACCCCAAAAGACCCTCGATGTCTCTTTGCTACACCAATTCAACCACGAGTCGGTCGTTTGTTGTGTACGGTTCTCGAAAGATGGCAAGTTTCTTGCGACGGGTTGCAACCGTACGGCGCAAATATTCGATATGGCCACGGGTGATATGGTCTGTCAACTGAGTGATGACAAGGCAGTTGTCGAAGGAGACTTGTACATTCGGAGTGTCTGCTTCAGTCCCGATGGCAAGTATCTCGCTACGGGTGCGGAGGATAGACAAATTCGGGTGCGTGCATATCATGCCATGTGTTCAAAAATCAGGAATTTTGAGCGCTGATACTACGTCATAGATCTGGGACATTGCAAAACGTCGTATCCGAAACCTGTTCGAAGGACATGATCAGGAAATCTACTCTCTCGACTTTTCTTCGTCTGGCCACCTCATTGTTTCTGGATCTGGTGATCGTACTGCACGTATCTGGGACATGGAAACTGGTAAATCGAGAGTATTATCCATCAACGAGGGCAATTCGAATGCGAACGATGGGAGCGGCGATACCACGATGAACGAGGGCTCTGCGACCACAGATGCGGGAGTCACATCGGTTGCTATCAGCCCAGATGGACGACTGGTCGCAGCGGGAAGTCTCGATACTGTCGTGCGTCTATGGGATGTTCAAACCGGCACGCTGCTCGAGAAACTGAAGGGTCATCGAGATAGCGTATACTCTGTAGCATTCACGCCAGATGGACGTGGGTTGGTGTCCGGCAGTTTGGACAAGACGCTCAAGTATTGGGAACTGAACACGCCCGCGCTAAAGGCGTTTGCGGATGGAAAGGCTCCAAAGAACACTGTGGATAGAGAGCCGTATGCACGTGCGATTCATAACTTTGTGGGGCACAAGGATTATGTGCTGAGTGTCGCGATTTCGCATGACGGGCAGTGGGTCGTCTCTGGCAGTAAGGACCGGGGTGTTCAGTTCTGGGATAAATACGGGACGGCGCAGTTGATGCTGCAGGGCCATAAAAACTCTGGTGAGTTGGCTGAGATAGAGGATTGCATGCCGTTATGGAGGTCGGCGGGCTAACCTCCGTTATGTAGTTATTTCGATAGATCTCAGTCCGACCGGTGGTTCTCTCGCTACAGGAAGTGGAGACTGGCAAGCTCGTGTCTGTGAGTATAGAGAGCGCATTCATCAAAGGGGAATACTTATAGTATGCATCTACAGGGGCCTACAACAGCTTAAATGCATCATAGTGGAGAAATACATGCTAATGCTGCGATCTGTAAAGAAATCTGATATATCTGTTTGTACAGTGCTCTTGTTTGTGGCTCGAAATATCCATAGGCTCTATCCAACTTCTGTTTCGGTGCTCTATTTATCTTCTTCGCAAGTTGTAGATT
>WSTO01000150.1:0-23204 GCA_019627685.1 Serendipita sp. 399 | reverse complement strand
TCTATTGGTGAGTGAGATCGCCTAGACGTCATAAGCAAGGCAACTCATCATCGCAACAGGGTTGTCTACGTTGTTGCTATTCTCGCTACAGTACGTATATTGATGTGATCCCGTCTCCTTTCTGATAAATGACAATAGCTTGTCGCCTCCCAAGCTACGATCACGGCGACATTTTCCCTGTTTCAACAAGTCATCAACCTACGTAGTTTACCTCCGTACGCGTCGAAGTGTCCACCGTCTCTCTACTAACTGTCGTGATCAGAGTGCGTATGCGATACACTTCCAATACCGTTCAAGGGCAGATATATATCCCCTCCGTCAACTGGATCCTCTGTGTCGGGACAATTATCTTCGTGCTCATCTTCAAGGACTTGGCCAAGTTGACTAACGCATATGGGTAGGGACATCTTCTAGTGCTAGAGCGTCCTTCTGATCAGGCTTGTTCTAGTTTCGCGGTAGCCACTGTCATGATTGTTACGACAACTTTGATCACGATTCAGATTCCGTATGTCAAGCATCTGCCCTGGGTCGTGGCTATTGCCTGGTTCCTTTTCTTCGGGTTTCTGGATGGGCTCTTCTGGGGAGCAGCGCTTCGTAAAATTCCTCATGGTGCATGGGTACCACTTCTGGTCGGTGTTGTCGCGTAAGTGGTGCTATCTCAGCTGTCCACATCGCGATTCACTCAACCTGACGTTTTGGGGTTGGATATAGAACTGGATTCATGGTCTTTTGGACTTGGGCACAAGGGCTCGAAGATCACTTCGATGGCGCAAATAGACGCAATCTCCGTCACTTTATCTCCAAAGAGGTCATCGAAACCGTCTCCCATTCCCCAATCACCCGTCGTAATCGCACTCTGCCTTACAACGCCGACCTCGATGTTACGGTCCATGAAGTACAGGAGGAGGAGGTCAAATCCGGCATGATACCTCATATACAGGAAGATACCAAGTTATACTTGGATATCGGCGATGAAAAGGTGCCACTTTCCAGGATGTCTACGATGGCGATCTTCCACAAGTTGTCGTCCGGCAAGGGCGTTCCTCATACATTCTACGGCTTCTTAAAGCAGTGGCCAGCCCTCCCAAGAGTTGTGGTAAGTCGCGGTGGATCGGACGTTTTCGAGTTCCTCAAATATACTCAAATTGGAACCCCGTTCACAGATCTTCTTGTCCGTTCGAATCATGCCAATTGCCCACGTTGAGAAGGAGGACCAATATCGCGTTACGAAAGTCCGCTCGCTGCCAGGTATGTCCTTCTCTATTTGTTTCGCCTTATGGTCTCACTCTTCGTTCCTCCAAGGTTTCTATGGCGCGACTTATATGAAAGGCTACCGCGACAAGTTCAACGTTGATATTGCGGCCCTTGTAGAGCTTATCACCGTTCTCGAATTGCGTAGTGTCGACTCAAAGGAGGATGCCGCACCGGTTGTGGAAGAAATCATTTCTGCGTCCAAGAATGCTACACACATGTGCGTTATATCCCATTCCATTCTCAAGGAAGACTTACGAGCTCTATATTTCCAGAGTGCCTCATTATCACGTTATCGCGAGGCGCATTATCGTGTTCGGTGCCCCCATCGTCAACTGGATAAGGAAGTTGCTGATTGAGGACGTGTATCGAAGCATTGGTCAGTCTCTCGGTGTTGAAGGTGCTTCGTCTCGGGATTCTGATATCCTCACTTTGATAGCCTACGTCTTCCCAGAAACGGTCACTTGGTTGCAATCCGCTGACGAGTAAGCACCCTCTGCCAAGTATCAAGGACTTTTTGATGGATTACTTACACTTTCTTGCAGGATCATTCATGTCGGTGTCACGGCGGAGATTTAAAACTCGAACGCAGAATTCATTGCAAAATCGAGAACGAGAAGGGGGGATCTTAGGGGAAGAATAAGAACGAATCAGTAAGAGAATGAACTGCTATCTGCGCTATGCATGAATCAATGAGTTTCGGTTTCATGTACGAGAGTCTGCAAATGAACGAAGCTTTGCCAATCATGTCTCGCTCGTGGTCGTAAAAACAAATACATGAATTCTGCAAGTGTAGTTCTCTGTGGATATCGAAATAAAATGGATTTTTCAACGCGTCAAAACGCGTTCTTCGGACGAGGTCACCCCCAATGGGTCACGATGTCGAAGACTTTGATTGAGCTCTGATATCATAATGTTCCGATTCCAGATGATAGGTCCTATAATATTTCTTTCAATTGTCCAGGCAATATTTTTGGTCACTTGACTCATCTCTGCATGGCTTCGACCGACCTGCCGAACAGACACGCAGCTGGCAGCCATCCCTCCTTGGACTCAGCCACGACCGATATCAGAGTGCCTAGAACGCTCCCATTTCACGAAGGAAATTATTTGAAAGTCGAGTTATCACCTATTTAAGTGGGGAATGCTTAGGAATACTCGCGCCTCACATACGTATGTTTCTCTTTGTAAAAGAAGCAAAAAAAGGTCGCCTTGCTGATTGTTCATGGTGTTTTGTAGGCGCAATCTAGCATCTCTCTCGTATCACCATCGACGACAGTTTTCCCATCTTTTACCCACTCTTAATGCTACGACCACAGGTCGCGATAGGAATAGTAATGGAACGGGCCTGGAGTACGAGTTGGATGTGGTGCTCTTAGCCCGCATACTTGGAACGCATGCACGCGGACATAAACCTATAGGAAGTGTAGGAGTAGGGAGGAGAGGGAAGAGTTTTTATTCGACGACGGCGACAACAAGGACGAAGGACGGAAAAGCAACAGCGGCCAAAGGAGAGACTGGTGTCCTCGATCCGCTACCGCCCCCCCATTCCAATAGTCCAACAACGGGAAAGCACAAATCGTCGGCTACCAAACTGAATTTGACTCCACGAAAGCCAAATGGTGGTGGGGTCGAACCTGCCCCTGTCCCATCATCGACGACGAATAGGAGTTCAAGCTCAACCAAATCGTCATCGCACATGCGGAGTAACACTATGTCGAGTGAAGAAGTTGGGTCTCAAAACGGTTCAAAACTATCTCACGAAACACCTTCCCCGTCGACGAAACTTTTGTCGGGTCTTCAAGCACGACAAACAATACAAACGCCTCATCTCATGGTACCTAGTATACCAGAGAACCTGGGGATTGTCAAGACGGCTTTGAACGATATCGAAGATGCGATGGCGAATGGCACGCTTAAACCTCTCCCTCCCGATCTGGCGGCAAGATTGAAGAAGGCTGCAGAAGGGGATGCAAACGCCACGTCAGGGATCGATACCGTTCAAGTGTGGTGGCATAAACTCAAGGAGATGACAAAGTTTTACTTCTTTGGGGTCGTGGCTCTCGGGAGGGAGCATCGGATACGAGCGAAAGAAACGCGGAGACGGTTAAGGGAGAGTGAGAGTCAAGGGATCAAGGGCGTCCAAGAATGGAGACATAATGATTTTCTACAGACGTACAGAATAGACTTGATGCGGTATGTCGGATTCCGCCTAACATTTACAGACGTTTTATGCTGACGACTCTTTCAATTTTTGAAGGCTTGTGCCATTTGTCTCCATCATTCTTATCTTGGAGGAGGTTCTTCCTCTGATCATTCTTTATGCACCTTTTCTCCTCCCATCGACCTGCAAACTGCCGTCGCAAGCGAAGAGGATCGATGAATTGGCCGATCGGAAGCGATGGGATGCGCTAGTCTCTCTTGGTAATCTTATCAAGACCAGGGATGGTGTATCTGGGGCGCGTAGTAGTGCTGCTACGCCACTAGGCCAGGAGAGAACCGCTACCGAAACTCAACTGGAGGGTTTACCAGAGGGGAGTCTCCCACTTTTGTGCAGGTGAATATCGTATTATTGCTTTTCTGATATATGTCTCATCATAACTCTCCTATAGGCTCTTGGGACTCGCTCCATACGGTCCATCGCTCTACATCCGGTCGCGATTGCGCTCGACGCTGGCCACTCTCTCCGAGGAAGATTCGTACTTCAGGTCTACCTCTTCACCTGCAACGTCAGGCTCGTCAGCTGACCCCGTATCGCATCTTTCGTTGAGCGAGCTGAGGCTTATTCTTCGTCGACGGGGCTTGTGAGTAGTTTTTGTTGTCCACTTCGTATTGAACCCCCCCTTTTTTTGGCTTCACATACCTGTTGCTGATTGTCTCTTTAGCCCTACTTCTCCACTTTCGCTCCCTCAACTCCGTGATAATCTCACGTGGTGGTTGTCTCATCCGGAAGATCAAACGGAGAAGCGGTTGGCTGCTCTAGTGGCGCTCGCAAGGTCCAGTACTAGGGTTCCAGGTGGACCTCCTCCATCGTCCCGGACGTTATGAATTGCTATTTGGACGACTCTAGAGACGAGGCGCGGCGAAGCTTGGTGGTTTCGTACAGGATGACTAGATTACTTATTTATGCAATTTAATACAACTCGACAAGCATATGATTCTCTGCTGCAGCATATGATTTTGTTTTGGAGTTATTCATTGGTCGGAATCGGAGATCTGGAAATAGGTGGTGAACGCAACCTTGGAGCCTGCCCTACTCATGTCTTGTCGACACTCCGAATTTCCTGCTGTGGAGAAACTGAGTACCTCGGAAAAAAGATGTACATGTCTTCCGAATAGGTTCGGTCTTGCTTCTGGTTTTTCCAGCTATGCGAGGGGTTAGGGCCGCCGCCATCGGAGATGTGCCGCTTCCATCGCAAGCGGGCTAGGAACGCCGGAAAGGATGGAATCGGAAGAGTACATAAGCAAGCAGCATTGCTCGTTCAAACGAGAAGAAACGCTAGTTGAGGACATTCGACTATCGATCACCTGACCTGATCAAACCGTGCTGGGGAGGTCACAAAACCAGAACCGAAAGAACTCTGCGCCTTCCCTCGCTTCTTTTAATCGTGGGCCATGTCTTCTTCTGTAGCAGCACCAGTAACAGCAGTCATTGCGGGTGGCATCCCCAACAATGTCGACACGATTCTCGCCAGCATCTTTATCGCCCTTTTCGTCCTCGTGGGGGTTATATACCATTTTCGAATCTATCGAGACTATGGGAACAAGTTTATTTGGAGCGTGCTCTGTTTTGATTATTGTATTGCGAGAGTGATCGCGCTCTCTCTGAGGATTGCCGTCGTCAAGGTTCGTATCGTATTGATGATGACATCTCCCTCTCACGGTCGTAGAAGATGTGGCTGACTTGATGCTTTGTATGTGGATGAATATAGAATCCGACGAATAAGGGGCTCAATGTTGCTGCCCAAATCACGGTGGCCGCTGGCGTTGCGTTATTGGTGGGTTTAATGATTCCATCTTGGGTGGATTCCGAGTTATATTGATCGGGAATGTGCTGATGCAACTGTCTTACAGTGGGTGGTGAACCTTCAAATGGCCCGAAGGTTGTATGGACAGCTGCACCCTCATCACTCCGTTCCCGTGAAGCGTTTCATTACTGGATGCATAGTATTGGTGGTCCCCGTTGTCGCGATGGGTATGTGCTCTAGACTCCTCGTTTGCTTTCTTGAGTGCTAATATTGTCCTTTATCCATCTATAGTGATCTTCACCGTCATCCAGTCTTTCATTACCCGCGATCCAAAGATATTGCGCATCGATCGACAAATCCGTCTCGTCGTTTCCGTGCTCTTCGTGATTCTCCCCTTCGTCCCCATCCCGGTCGTCCTTCTTGTCCTCTTGTTGAAGGCGGCTTCGCCTGGTGGCTTGGCTGGACCGACGGTAATTATCACAGATGATGTTGAAGGTCTGAAAACGACGATAACGGCTGCCAAGGGCCCAAATGAGACGGTGGAGCTTCAGAGGATCCAGACGGAGAATATGAGTGGCGATTTGGTAGGCGCAGATAGGGTGACACTAGTAGACGAGGAACAACAGCGGCAGAATCGTCCGAGCACGTCTTTGAATGAGAAGGAGAAGCACCAGCAGGAGACGGTTGCGAGTGTGGCCGTCGATGCGGACCCCAATGACAACGAGAATGACAAGAATCCGACTGTTTCTGGTGCAATGGCAACGTGGGTCCGTGCTCTTGGAGAACCGGAGAGTGGGTTCGGACCTGTACCCGTTGGACGAACGGAGATTTTGAAATCGGCCGCGGTGATCGTCGTTCCTGCCGCCTTGTTAACCCTCGAACAGTGTGTTCGGTGCGCTCAAGGGTTTTATGTGCATAAACCCGGGAATCCGACCCCTTGGGTACGTTAGTGTTCACTACGCTTAATGGCCCTGTTACCTGTTTGGCTGACCCTCCGTTCTATATAGTTCATGTCGAAAGCGACATTTTGGATTTTCATCTTTGGCATGGAGATTGTTGCGATTTTGGTTCTGGGGTTGGCGGCATTGCCTCGACGCTTCAGTCATCTGAAGCTGATTTGAGCCGAGGGGTATACTCCTTATCATTCTCGCGTTGGGTGCCGTTGTAGACTTACTCTTATTATATGCAGCCTAGAATAATCGGAATTGTCGAACCATAGTCGGTTGTATCAACTTACGAATATATCATATAGGTAGAATAGATGCAAATCTTCGTTGTTATTACACTGCTTTTAATTCCTATTTTCCTCTACGTCTCCGTGTGATAAGGGTCCAAACCAAATAGAGGAGCGACGATGCGTCCTGGTGCATTGAGTATAACAGGCCAAGTCGACCTTTTGTGGCTCGCTTTGCTTCGGTGGACAGGGATTCGGCGTCCGAGATTACCTCCGATTTTACTTCCGATGTTGTTTGGTTCTCAATTCGGTGTGTGCCTTGTTGATAGAAATAGAACCCACACGAACAAAGCTATGAAAGCTGACGAAGAGAGCCCCGCAAACACCTCGTCTCGTGACCGTTCATCCATTGAAAGAACGGCCGGCGATGGAACCGATCACCACGGGTTTTGGAATTTGGAACCTTGACCCACTCGACCACTGACATTTCGGGGGGTGGGCTGACCACCGATTCGGAGGTTTTTCTATTCATTTACAGTTTTGCAATACCAAGGAGTAGAATAGAGCGAGAGAGGATTATATAACCAGGGCATTGATTGCTGCTGCTATGACCTACAGCCACCCATCTTCTCATCGTCGACCTCCCAGTTCCCAGTCTCTCCTCTCCAAGGGTATATATACTGCTTGCTCGCCAAACCAGCTTTACCTTACCCACATCATTGGATAATACCATCACAACCCCATAACGTTTGAAGAGAGAGGACAATGGCAAGCCCAGGACCACCCACTTCAGGAGCCGGAGGTGCAGGCAGCGGAACGGGCCCTTTCGCGCACGCGACGCCCGCAGGTGGAATTCCCAATAACACAGACATCATTCTTTGTTCGATCTTCATCCCTCTCTTTCTATCCGTCGGTCTCTATTTCCATTTCAGGCTCTTCAGAGCGTACAACCGGTGAGTCCTTTCTCCTTTCCATCTTTTCTCTCAGAATGTGATTTGACGGTTTTGCTTGTGTGACTAGAAAATTTATCTGGTCCATTCTCTGCTTTGGTTTCTGTATGGCTCGTGTACTCGCTCTCTCGTTGAGGCTTGCCACTGTAAAGGTAAGCTCTTTTGGTCAATTTCCTGCATTCTATATGTTGAAATATTGCGTACCGACGCTGACTTATTTCGACGCTATGACAGCACCTGACCAACCGTTCGCTCAATATCGCCGCTCAAGTGTTCATCGCTGCTGGTGTTGTGCTCCTCGTGAGTCTTCAATCTAAACACTTGGTTTTCGTCCATTGAATTCAGCTCTTCACATACATATCTAGTTCTTCGTCAACTTGCAAATGAGTCGTCGATTCTTCGGTCAATTGCGTCCACAGCATGCAATCTGGGTCAAACGCGTCGTCAACATCGCTTGCGGTTTGGTCATTCCCGTTCTCGTTATGGGTAAGTAAAAGCAAATCGTTCCCTCTCCTCTCCTCCCCCTTGGATATGTGTACACTGACCTGAATTGACGTTTAGTGATCACCACTGTCGTCCAAAGCTTTCTCACCACGGACCCCTCCATCCTGGACAAAGACCGCAAAGTTCGATTGGTCGCCTCCGTCTTCCTCGTGATCCTCGCATTCTTACCGATCCCCATCGTCCTCTTGGTTCTCCTCCTTCGATACCTTTCTCCCACCTCCGCTCCCGGTAGAAAGGGTCAAGTGCTCGCAGAGGGAGATACCGATCCAGAAGCAGCCAATGGCAACGGCGAATTGGCTGCAGCAAAGGAGGAGAAGAGGAATGGAGTCGCGAATGGAAAGCCCTCAGCAGGAGAAGCGACGTTTGAGCGCGTCAAGGGCGAACCAAAGACTGGGTTTGGACCCTCTCCTGTCTCGGAAAGGGAAATCTGGGAGACGGCGCTGGTGATTCTGGTGCCGGGTGTGTTGTTGACGTTGGAACAAGCGATTCGATGCACGCAGGGGTTTTATACGCCAAAAGTGGGCGCAAAGCCTCCTTGGGTGAGTCTCTCTTTCTCCTCCCTTGCTTAGCGTCTGATATTGATGATGATTTTCCCCTCTCCCTTGCGGCTACATTAGTACATGTCAAAGGCGACGTTTTGGATCTTCATCTTCGCTTTTGAACTTGTCGCTGTCTTCATCTTTGGAATTGCGGTCCTTCCGAGGAGATTTAGCCATTTGAGGATTCTCTAACGGGATCCCAGACCTTTTTATGGTCCACGAATCGTTTGATGATCCATTAATTCGGCGCTGTCCTATCTACTCCTCCTCTGCATCCTATCGCTTGTCGCTTGTAACGACCTCTTCACGAATAATAGTCGTCATTCTCTTCTGAACCTTACGCACTACTTGTTATGGGGAGGTGAGGTTTGAGCTTGAAGAATGATTGAGGACTAACGTGTCACGAAGGGGAGGGAGGAACTCTCTGCATTATCAAGAATATGTACTTACGATCACCATCATCCGTACGAGAGATATGGCGGCAAATTACCTTACTTTTTGCTCGATAGCTCCGCTCTCTCTCGTTTTGCCTAGAGGGAAAGGCGGGCGATATGATGGAATACATCTTCGACGCCTTGAAGTATCTATGCGGAACATTCGAGATAAACGGCTGCACCGATTCGTTTTGCCATCTCTTGTCCCTACAAGACAGTCAATGATGAAGAGGGGAAGGCGGGGTCGAAAAGGGACTGGTTTTTAACCTGATCGATAGATATCATGTTTGTGTTTTTAATTTTCTCCGAATTCGCATCCTCCTCCGCCGTCGTCGTCGTGAGAGCCGGGAGCGCGTCCTACACGCCGTGCATGTCGAAATCGAAAGATAGTAAACTGCTGATAATGAAAAGCGATTATCGTAGGTCGAGAGCGTATGCAAGCTGATTGTATGGCCCCAGGCCAGGTAACGGGGGAAGGAAAGATAGGCTAACCTCAATAGTGATGCAGACCGTCACCAACACTCGAACGCGACCTCTCCCACCGTTGTACAACCGCTCATCCGAGCCTGTTTTAATAATGACTTCAAACCATGGAGAGGGTGATCAGATGTATGTATATTAGTCACATTTCCACCAACCAGCCGGAATTGACGCTCGATAGGATCTTGAACCTTCACCGTAATTTCTATGTTTAATCTCCACAGTGGCCAACGTCTCTTATGTGATTTCAGACATTATAATCGAAACGCCCATCAAGGTCGAGTATCGTGTCAAATTAAGCATCGACGGGTCAGATGTCCAGTTGACGCGAGAGAAACAATCTCCTGTGTGGGCTCCATCCAGGACACGGTGAGTCGGAAGTGCTTCCCACATATCTTTCTCATTTATTGACGAGTATATGGGGATCAGCGAAGTGTCCGAGTCGTCCAAGCTCAAAGTGGCCCTCAAAACTGGTCACCAATTTGCCGGGATCTCACTCGGAAGAGAGGAAAGCGCAATCGAAATCGACATCCAAGAAGCACTCCAACAATTTCTAGACACCATGGAACATGAGGTTACCATTTCGGGTATGTACCGACCACAAATGGCACACAAAGCTCACCTTTGACATCTCTGCTTCCCATCACAGGGAAAACCGTCTTTCGTAAACAGCCCGTGACCATTGTCGTCTCGCTTCGCCTTCCTCCTACGGTGCGTGCCCATCCCGCATTTATCTAGTACTGCAAAGGGTTGAGGGAAAAGGTTCTAGTCGGAATCGGTACTCTCGGAGTTGCAAAAGCTACAAGCGGAGATGCTCAAGTTTCGTCAGATTATGGGAAATTCTACTCAACAACACCTCGACACCGTCATCAAATGCGGCACTGCGATCTCACAGGTATATTCAACCATCCTCAACCTCATAGTCACCCCCTCATCGTCTATTTCAGCTGGACCCCCGTGCACAACTTGCATTCAGCATTTTAACAGTGACCTTTGACGTTTGTCTTTCCTTCTTCTCGTCGGATTCATGGCTCTGACCCTAACACTTCTGATCGAACAGCTGCTTAAAGATCAGCAAAAACGGGATCAGTCGGTCTCTGAGCTTGCTGCTCAACTCAAGCGTATCTTTCCTTTCGCGTCCAAAAGCCTGGAAGAGACGATAGATGACAATGCGGACATCTTGCGAAGGACGATCGGACGACTGTATACATTGGCCATTGATGTGGCTGCGTTTACGTATGAGTATATCAAGCAAAACCGGTTCAGTATGTATTTCGTTCACTTGTGCGACTACCTCTTCGATACAGTACCTCACGATCACCCTTTTTCAATAGAGAGATTGACAAAATCGATCGTATCAGCTCAGAATGCACAAAGGATTGGCGAGCTCACTGGTGATTTCGAAACTGTCGTGAAAGATTTTGAGAGGGCTATCGATGTTGAGACGCTTAAAACTATCCGAAGCCTTGGTGAGTATATTCGATTGCTCCTGTTTATCCGGTTGAAGATATTCCTGATGTGTCTCACCCAGAGGAGACTATTCTATTGAGCCGACTGCAACCACTCGACACTGGCTATAGCCTCGACCGCCGCTGCATGGAGGAAACGCGGGTCGCCTTGCTCGATGAGATCGTCGAATGGGCAATCAGACCTCGGTCTGTCGACTCGTTGAACGAGAAAACGAGTGCCAGCATTAACATATACTGGCTTTACGGCATTCCTGGCGTCGGTAAGACTGCTATGGCAAACTCGATCTGCGCCCGGTTGCACAAGGAGGGCCGATTAGCTGGTGGATTCTTTTGTCGACGCGACGACCCAAAACTCAGTGATCCGAAATACGTGTTACCAACGCTCGTGTGCAAGCTTGCCGAGTCGTGGGGACCGTATAGAAAGTTGGTAGCCGACAAGTTGCGCAAGGACCCGCTTTTGAATCAGAACTCGGCTGGTAGTGAGCTATTCTCGCAGCTCCTTGAATCTCTTCGGAATCACTCTCGCCCTCAACCACCACACCCGCTTGTGTTGGTCATTGATGCGTTCGATGAATGTGGGGATGTTCAAGGAAGGAGATCGATTCTAGCCAGTTTGTTAGGGGCGACGTCGCAGGTCGATTGGCTCAGAATCGTGATCACTAGTCGACAAGAACAAGACATCGACGCCTTTTTCAAGCGTCCGGACTGCGTGGGCCGCTATTTGTCCGGGGACCTTGAGAAGGACAGAAATACAGTCGAAGATATTCGGCTCTTTGCACAGCGCAAGTTTTCTCTCGTCGCTGAGCAATGTGGACTCGCGGATGATTGGCCCGGGGAGAAACGATTGGAGCAAGTTGTTCTACGCTCAAGGGGTCTGTTCATCTTTGTGGAGACGCTATGGAGGTCATTGCAAGAAGAACTCGATCAGAATCAGTATTTGGATCAGGCATTGTCCGGAGAGTCTGGGGATCCACTGGTTGGCCTCTATCGACTCTATTCGACGACGATTAGTAGTCGAGTAGGAAAGAATCAGAATGCTTTTCGATCAGTGATGGCCGTCGTTGTTGCCGTAGCGCAGTATCAAGCCTTATCGGACAAAAGCGTCGCTCAGCTAGCGGGACTTGCCCCAGAGCTCGTCACGACGTTGGTGAACAAATTGAGCTCGTTGCTTTACCGGGATGCGACGGAAAATGGCGGCATACGTGTTCGACATCTATCCATCATCGACTTCCTCACAAAAACCAACAATAGTCCACACGAACTCAAAATCGATCTTCAGCAGGCACATTGCGAGGTGGGGGTAGCCTGTCTTAATACGATGACGCAGGAACTCAAATTCAACATCTGTGACCTAGAGTCATCATTTACGCCAAATAGAGATGTCACTGATCTCGACACTCGTATCAAACAGAAGATATCGACTACGCTTCTCTACAGCTGCCTGTACTGGTCCGAACATCTGTCATACACTCCTGACACCCAGAATCAGATCGTGTATACGGCACTGGACTCCTTTACACTAGACCCACGACTACTTTACTGGGTCGAGGTCCTCAGTTTATTGGCAAAGGTCCGAGTAGGGGAATCTGCTATGCGGAGAATGCTCTCGTGGTTCAAGGTTCGTTGATCGATCCACAACTTGAGGACAATAGCTGATAACATTGAAGCCGTCTGATTCCCCATTAATCCGCCGAATCAGTGACACATTGAGGTTTCTACTCATCTTCCACGAACCAATAGTGACGAGTACGCCTCACATGTATTTATCTGGCCTCCCATTTATACCCACAAATGCGGATCTGTGGAAAGGTGTTAGCACTTCATTCCAGAACATGGTGAGGGTTCAACAGGGACGAATGAAGGACTGGCCGACCCTTCCAGATCTGCTGAGGGGCCACAGCTACTCTGTCAACACGGTCACATACTCTCCAGATGGCCGATATATTGCCTCTGGCTCCGACGATGAGACGATTCGCATCTGGGACACAGAGACAGGAGCTGGAGTTGGAGAGCCACTGAAGGGACATACCTATGCGATTCAAAGCGTCGCGTTCTCGCCAGACGGTCGCCATATTGCGTCTGGCTCCTTGGACAGCACAGTCAGCATCTGGGACACCGAAACAGGAGCCGCAGTCATTGAGCGATTGAAGGGACATACCAAGGCCGTCAACAGCGTCGCGTATTCGCCAGATGGCCGACGTATTATATCCGGTTCCTATGACCATACAATTCTTATTTGGGAGGCGGAAAAGGGGACCACGATTGGTGAACCCCTAATAGGACATACTGATACGGTGACCAGTGTTGTATACTCCCCCGATGGTCGGTACATCGCATCTGGGTCTGCTGATAAGACAATTCGTATTTGGGAGGCGGAGACAGGGGGCATGGTTGCTGGACCACTGAAAGGTCATACCAACGAGGTCCTGAGCCTTGCGTACTCGCCAGATGGTCAATACATTGTATCTGGCTCCAAGGATTGGACGATTTGCATCTGGGACGCTGCCAGAGGAGTGGTAGTCGGCAAGCCACTGGAGGGACATGAATCTACTGTGACAAGTGTTGCATACTCCCCTGACGGGCGGTATATCTCTTCGGGTTCCTGGGACCAAACCGTTCGCATTTGGGATGCGGAAACAGGAGTCGCAATCCGTACACCATTGGAGAGACATACCGATTGGGTGAATAGCGTCGCCTACTCGCCCGATGGGCGGTTCATCGTGTCAGGCTCTGCTGATACGACAATCTGCATATTCGATGCAAAAACAGGAGCTGTGGTTGGTAAGCCATCAGAGGGACATACAGATGGCATCATGAGTGCCGCATACTCACCAGATGGGCGATGTATTGTATCAAGCTCCATTGACAAGACAGTCCGGATCTGGAATGCACAGACGGGAGATTCAGTTGGTAAGCCACTAGAGGGACACATTGATACTATCACTAGTGTCACGTACTCACCAGATGGGCGTTTCATTGCGTCTGGTTCTAGTGACAAGACCATTCGCACCTGGAATGCAGAAACAGGTGATCCGGTGGGCGAGCCACTAGAGCACGATAGTTGGGTCGCTGGCGTCTCATACTCCCCGAATAGTGCACATATTGCCTTTGTCTCGGGAGATAAAACGGTTCGAATATGGGATGCCGCAAATCGGGTGGCAATCACCAAGCCACTCGAGGGACATAGCAATTATGTCACGGCTGCAACATACTCGCACGATGGGCGCTATATCTTTTCTGCTTCCCATGACAGAACCATCTGCATTTGGGATGCAGCAACGGGTGTGATGGTCGGTCGCCCATTAAAGGGACATACCTCTGAATTTACGAGCATCGCATCCTCGCCAGATGGCCGGCATATCATATCTGGCTCCTTCGACAACACAATCCGCATTTGGGATGTGGAGAAGGATGCCCCATCCAAAGAGCCGCTGGAGGGACATACTGGCCCGGTCAGTGCTGTTGCGTACTCACCTGATGGTCGACATATTGTTTCTGGCTCTTGGGATCATACGATTCGCATCTGGAATGCGGATACTGGGGCCCTTATAGGTGGTCCACTGACGGGACATACTGGTGGTATTAACAGTGTTGCATATTCACCAGACGGGCAATTCATCATGTCTAGCTCCTCGGATAGGACGATTCGGATCTGGGATACCGCAAACCTAGAAAGTGAGTGTTCTGTTTAGGTAAATGCATCCACAATTTGGCCTAATCCTTCTGCCTTGGTTGCAAACAGACACAATTTCGCGTGATTTGAAGCCCGACTCAAATGGTTGGATCCACCGCCCAGGTGGAGGCCTTTGGTTTTGGGTGCCGGAGGACTATCGAAATGGGTTGACATGCCCCGCTATTCTCACTATTCCTACTAGTCATCCCCATCGCGTTGTTTGCATCGATACAAGTGGGTTCAGTTTTGGATCGTCGTGGAACGACATCAAGGTGTCAGATTCATAAACATTATTTATTCACTGGGTAAATTTGATGGTGTATATGTATGACAATGCCTAATAAAGGAAGAATTCAGAGAAGAATCGATATCTTACGAATCATTGCAGAGGGTAGCATCTTGCCTCATCGTCAATCTTCCGACGCCGCAAGGTAAGCCTAAATCACGCATATCATCGGCACTAATGGGAAAAAAGAAATCGCGGATGATAAATTCAAATCAGCTCACCTCCCTATCCTGTAGGAAGTCCAAATACGGGAGGGACACCAATACCTAGACGCTCAAATCTACCCCGAGGCGATGGACCACATCTACATCGATGAAGAGAGTACCAGTGGGCTTAGCCCGTAGTATGGGAGTATTGTATGTAAACGCAAGGATCGGCACAGGAGCCTGAACCTCGATCGACCGCCCCTGGATGAAGGCGGACAGGAATGATCCTCCGATCCCCGATACTGATGCTGGCAGTACTGAAGATTCTTGGCCTAGGAGACAAAGGGACTATAGTTTGACATCCAAAACGTAAGAATGGGTTCGTGTGCCCTACATGTCAAAGGCGACGTTTTGGACGTTCATCACTAGCAGCGATGCTTGTGAATAGAGAGAGGTTTCCCACGTATTCTTGTTGCATTGGATTTATGGGAGACATGTAGTTGAGGAGATTGATATCACCTACTCGTACAGCGTGGCGGAATTCAACGTGAATTTGGGGGCGATGACAAAATAGGGCAGCATGACATTCGCCAAGGCACTGTTGACGGGAAACGTTCTCTATGTAGAGGGTCAGAGTACGACGAGGGGAGGTGGAGAGAGTCAGTGGTTGAAGCAACGGGCCTCCGAACGACTTTGAACCCCAGAGTGAACAGCAAATTTCGCCTGAGACTTACGCTAGTTAGCTCTTGAATGATCAATCCTTGCATATTGTTCTACAGATGCTATACCAAACGAAGCATAAATAGAGCTACCACTCGGGTTCGCGAACAATCGAACGAGTTGACATCGCTGACTTGAAACGACTAGTACGGTCTTCTCGTAGTCGACCTTCTAGTTCCTGGGCAGCTCCAAGTAGACCGACATAGTTGGCTTGCAACAAAATATACTCCTCTACCTCCTCCGGAGGCATCCCTTCTTTGCAAGCCCACAACGATTGAGCCAGTTGTTCCTCCTTTGCTTTGACTGCATCAAGAATTGTCCGCATGCCGAGAGTATCACTGGCAACTATGCAGCCGGACAAGGTCTTGTATGACTCTTCTTCGACGATCGTGTTCCATGCGTTGATCATATAGTTGTCATATGTACGTTGGATGACGTCGATAGTAATGGTGGGTTTGGCATCACTGAGGAACGGCCATATCGCTGCTGTGTGTGGGCAAGAAACGAGAGACGCTAAAACTGGCGAGCGTATCAAAAATCCCATAAAGTTAATACCTTCGTCAAGAGTAGCCTTGCTAAGTGACGTTGCTGACGGGTCCATTTCGATCCTTCCGTTGCTGTCGCTGGTCGAATGAACCTTCAAAGATCCTATCTCTTCTGTAAATCGCTTCTCTTGCTCGTCTTTATCCTCATGCTTCTCCCTGATCGTGAGCTCATTGAAGTCGGTTGCAACGCGGTCGAGAACGGCCTGTTCAGCCTTCTGAACAGCCGACCATTCCATGACGGTACTCAACGAGTCGCTGATCATCGTGGATTCGCTCCTCTCGTAAACGATCTTGGCCATCGCATCGGCTATCCTTCGACTGGAGAGATTCCCGAGGTCTACCTTAATCTGCTTTTTCAAGGATTCGACCGCCGAGTTATCATAGGCAGTCTTAAGGAAGGTTTCGGAGGACGCTAAAGCTTGAATCCTTGAGGTCCACGCCTTATGTGCGATCTCTCGCACAGCCTCTACGAGTTGGAGCTGGACCTCGTCCAGGGGATCACGCATCGCTTTCGCCAATTTGATAAGAAAGCGTATAGCGTCAATCTTCGATGCGAACGTAATCTGTGGATACTAAGCAGAGTGATCCGGAAAATAGCAGGTAGATGCCGACATACCGTATCGTCTTCTGTGATCCCTTCAACAACGAGACTGACTGCCTCCTTGGCCCTTATCATCGCCTGCTTGAGGTGCGGCTTTAGAGCATTCTTCCACTGGACGGTGAGCGCAGGACGCTGGCGGTACCATTGTGCACAGAATGATTGCAGTTGGTCTCGGAAGATCGAGCATGCTTCGGAGGCGGTGAGATAATCATGCTCCGTCACGCTGGCCTTTTCTAGGATCATCCTATCGGGGCGTTGTAATCAGTATGAAACAGTCATGCTGCATAGAAACTCACTGCTGTTGATCCAAGAGATCCTTTAACATTGATGCCAGTTTCCCCATTATATACTCGTATGCCTCATCCTTCACCTCTAAATAGAGACGATTTTGGATCAGATCTT
This sequence comes from Serendipita sp. 399, assembly GCA_019627685.1. NCBI lineage: Eukaryota > Fungi > Basidiomycota > Agaricomycetes > Sebacinales > Serendipitaceae > Serendipita > Serendipita sp. 399. The sequence goes on along the minus strand of WSTO01000150.1, from coordinate 6,062 downwards.
TGAGGCCATCCATATCCGATTCCAATATTGCCTCATTAGCCACTTTTCGACGCTCTTCTATATTGAATCCATTCCATCGATCTTTGGCATCGACGCGTCCGAACCGCCAGTTCATCACCTGCAAGGTCGTTCAGAGGGAGTGCAGGATTCAGGAGCCACGAACCTCAGGAACGCCTCCAATTTTGCAGAGTGAGCTAAAATCGGGCATCTCAACCCCATATTGTGCATCATTAACCGCTCGGCTGAGCACCCTTCCCCCAACGTAGAGAGCCGGCGCGCAATAGTGAACCCGTCCCAATGCCTCTTGTCGATGGTAACTGGGCAGATAATTCTGCGCAAATCTCTTGTTGTGACTCTCCCTCCAATCATAACGTATGTCCTTCTGCGTTGCGACAACGATCATAGGTCGATCTCCTAAAGATTGGGCTTCTGGTTGAAGCATCACCAAGGCCAAGAATCCTTTAAATTTCTCCTCGCTTCTCGTTTCAAGGGCAATCCGATTGCAGGGTTGGACGTAGATGATGCCGTGACTTGAAGATATGCAAGAAGTATAAATATTCAACAGTACCGACTATGATAATGTGAGAATTGTATCGAGTTTTTATTTCCAGAACTTACTGAAGGCAACCCATCATCTCCAATGCCCTAGATGAATTAATAATCTCGCCCGCTCTAATCCAAAAGTCCAACTTACAGGTAGATCTAGAAACTACGATTCGAATTAACCTTCTCACTGCGAGTAGTCATAGGACTCACCTCCATTGGTTCGAGTTGACTGGCAAATCCCTGCAGCGATGCAGTCAGGATTGGGAACGCGGACCCTGTTGCTTTCAGAGGGAACGTGCTCGGTGATATGTAATTATAAATTCGTATCAGATGGTCGATTGCTCTGATCTATTAAAGAAATGAACCTGAATCCGTCGAGTAAACGAGTGATCATACTGTTTCTTGAACCTGCTCGACGCCTTCACTGATCGGTCTGAGCTTGTAATCCGCCTCAGTGAACTTTACTGCTGCTTCTTTCAAAGGATCAGCGAAGGTGTCGAAATCGGCAAGCAGTTCCTCGTGCTCCGGTAAATCTGGATCCAATTCGGGTAAGTTCCACGATCTGATATCGTTCAAAATGCCATCAAATTGCGTAGTGTCCACGCGCAGCGTAGGTTTGTCCGTTCCCGGGACGTGGCGGATAAGAGTCGGCCATGCCGTGCAACCCCCCTCTAGAAGAGTCGTTAATGCCAGTAGTCAATCTTAATAGAAACACACCATATGTCGGCAACAAATTGGTACCAAACAGGGAATTGATCGTCGTAGATTTTCCAGTTGTGGTTTGGCCACAAACAGCGAACCTTGGAGCGGTCGATATCCAACTCTTTGAATCCCTTGTAACAGCCTTTATGTTGGATAGTGCTCGAGACAATGATTCGATGATATCGTTCCATGATGTCTCCAATCCAGGTATTTTGGCATGGGATTCACCTTGCTCGATAACCTTCTGGGTAGCCTCCAAAAGGAGATCACAAGTAGTATGGATCGGTCGTCTTGAGGGAGAAATGGGTACAACTGGAGCTGGCCCAACACTCAATGAGGGGTAGTTCGATTTTCCTACCTCTCCGGACGATGTAAACGCCGGGGAAGGGGGAACGGTGCCGATGGCTGAGACATGGGGAGCATCGCTGGAACCTTGTGCATTGAGACCAATGTTGGGTTCTAGGACATTGGAAGTGTCTTCTGGAGCCAATGCGTATTGAGATACAGGAGAGTACACTTCTGTCCCCCCATTTCCCTTTATGCGAGCAGCCGCTTGCTTTTGCTGATTCGATGCCCACAGCTTCCCTTCAAGAGCTATTAACTGAAAGCAGGGATTTCTGATCGAGTCGGATAACCCTTTTCTGATATAGTCGATATTGTTGAGAATCGCCAATGGGTCGGAGAAATGGCTCTTGGAAAGGATAAAGGGATTTTTGCGGAAGATGGAGATGAACTGTTGGCTGAAAGCTTTGTATTTCGTCGAATCGGCATGAGCCGATATGGGAGAATCACTATCTTGTGAATGCAACGGGGGCTTGATTGCATCCGTTCTCTCCAACAAGTTGGATTCTAACCTCTGGATTTCTGTGCATGCCTCCTGCACAAACCTTTTGGCTTCTGACTCGGACCGGGTGTCGGAGATCGTACTAAACTCCGACTTGACGCGATCCATATATCCGTAGACATTGTCGAGAGCATTCGTGAAGAGGACAAGGGCCTCGTGGTTGTCGTTGACGCTGAGCGACTGCCTCGGCAGGGAGGAGAGACCTGGGAAGGACACCTGCGGGAGATGAGACCGAGCGTATATTGTGGAGTAATAGAGTTGCCAGAGAGAGTTCTGAAGTTCTGAGCTGAGCTGAGTGGGCAGCCTGTCGTCGATGGATTCGCAAATCGCGCTCGTAGCGTGGAGATACCGTAAGTTCTCCTCGAGGAGCTTAGTTGGAGATATATCCTCCATTGGTAATAATCGCGAGAAATTCTCGGCTTCTGATTCGGACCGTGTGTTAGTCTCCAATGGATTTAAATAACTATTACACAATCGTGAGAGGAGTTATGGAAGATACATGGTTCATACCCAGGTGATAGGACAAGAGGTGTGTCTGTGGTGGTCGGTTCCGAGGGAGATTGACCACATTTACCATGTCTCATCCAGACTTCAATCAACACTTTGGCGACCGCGTCATCGACATCGCAATCTCTGAAGCGGAGCAACTTCCTTTATCTACGACTTTATTGGTTCTCGGTATAATCAGTGGAGGCTGGCCAAGGCCGAGCTGCGAAACAGGGATTGCGCGCTCAATGGTCCCTTGGTAATGACCTACATCCAACATCCGAAGTCTTGACATGGTAGGGCTTACGGATAGTCGTCCCAATAGGACCCCTTCCATTATCACGGGTCTCTTGGTTCGCCTGTCATACTTCTCGGCGTTCAGTTGTAGAAGTAGGTGTTCCCGAAGGGACGATGAATGAAATTACGACCCTCTGGGAGCCCTGACTGGCAGATTTAGACATGCATATGGTCGGGTCAGGTAACAAAGGAAAGAAGGACGAAGAAAGGCCGCACTCAGCGCTCAATGGTGATGGAGACCGCCACTAACACTTGAACTCGCCCTCTCCCACCGTTGTACAACCACTCGTTCAAGCCTCGTTTCATAATGACTTCAAACAATGGAGAGGATGATGAGATGTACGTATTGCATGTCAACCGTCCAGCCTGTTTCTCTTTGGGCCGGAGCTAACGCTCGATAGGATCTTGAACCTCCACAGCAATTCCTACGCTCAATCTTCACACTTCTCAACGTTCCTCATGTGATTCCAGATATTCCCATCGAAACGCCTATCAAGATTAAGTATCACGTCAATTTGAGCATCAACGGGTTGGACGTCGAATAGACGAGAAAGAAACTATCTTCCGTGTGGGCTCCATCCAGGACTCTATGAGTTAGAAACGCTTCTCACGTAGCTCTCTCATCGATTGACGAATACCTAATGACAGAAATCCAAAATCTACCGCGAACCCGGGTCCCATCTCTAGTAGGGATGCTCTACCATTGAGCTACCTCGGTGAGCGGTGTGGATTACTAAATTCCAACACCTGGGGATCAGCGAAGTGACCGAGCCGTCCAAGCTCGGAGTAGTCCTCAAAACCACTCACGAATTTGCCGGGGTCTCATTCGGAAGAGAGGAATGCACAATTAAAATTGACATCCAAGAGGCAAGCCAACAATTTCTGAACACCATGGAACACGAGGTTACCATCTCGGGTATGTACCTCCGAAACGGGTGTTACAAATGGCCCACAATGCTCACTGTTTGATATCTCTGCTTTCTATCATGGAGGAAACCGTCGTTCGTAAATAATCCGTGATCATTGCCGTCTCGCTTCGTCATTCTCCCACGGTACGTACCCATTCTGCGTTTATTCACTATTGCAAAGGATTGAGGCAAAGCGTTCCAGTCGGTATTGGTACTCTCGGAGCTGCAAAACATGGAAGCTGAGATGCGCAACTTTCGTCATATTATGGGAGACTCTACTCAACAACACCTCGACACCATCATCAAATGTGGCACCGCAATTTCACAGGTATACTCAACCATCTTCATCCTCATAGTCCCCCCCCTCATCGTCTATTTCAGCTAGACTCTCGTGCACAGCTTGCGTTCAGCATCTTAACGGTTACTTTTGACGTCTGTCTTTCCTTTTTTTGTCAGGATACTGACTCTAATCCTGACGCTTTTGATCGAACAGTTGTTGAAAGATCAGAAGAAGCGGGATTAGTCGGTCTCTGATCTTACTGCCCAACTCAATCGTATCCTTCCTTTTGCGTTTGAGAGCTTGGAAGAGACGATAGACGACAACGCGGATATCTTGTAAAGAACGATCGGGCCACTGTATACATTGATCATTGAGGTGGCTGCGTTTACGTATGAGTATGTCAAGCAAAATCGCTTCAGTAGGCAGTTTATTCACTTGCGCAGCTGTCTCTTCGATACGACCACTCACGATCACTATTTTTTGATAGAGAGATTGGCAAAATCGACTGTATCAGCTCAGAATGCACAAAAAATCGGCGAGCTCACTGGTGATTTCGAAACGCTCGTGAAAGATTTTGAAAGGGCTATCGATGTCGAGACGCCCAAGGCTGTCCGATGCCTTGATGAGTATTCTCAATCGGGTTTCTATTCAGCTAGAGATGTACCTGACGTGTATCCAGAGGAGACTACACTGTTGAACCGGCTGCGACCACTCAGCACAGGCTATAACCTCGACCGCCGCTGCATGAAGGAAACGCGAGTCGCCTTGCTCGACGAGATCGTTGAATGGGCAATCAAACCTCAGCCTGTCGAACCGTTGAGCGAGAGAACGATTGCCAGCAAGAACATTGGCCTAGGAGACAAAGGGGCTATAGTTTGACATCCAAAACGTAAGAATGTGTTTGTGTGCTCACATGTCAAAGGCGAAGTTTTGGACGCTCATCTTCGCTTTTGAACTCGTCGCCGTCTTCATCTTTGGAATTGCAGTCCTTCCAAAGAGATTTAGTCATCTGAGGATCCTCTAACGGGATCCCAGACCCTTTTCTGGTCTACGAATTGTTTAATCATCTATTAATTCGGCGCTGTCCTATCTACTCTTCTTCCCCTGCATCCCATCGCTTGTCGCTTGTAATGACCTCTTTACGAATAATAGTCGTCATTCTCTTCTGAACCCCATGTACTACCTACTATGGGAGGGTAAGGTTTGAGCTTGAAGAGTGGGTATGGACGCGTGTCACGAAGGGGAGAGAGGGAGGAAATCTCTGCATTATCAAGAATACGTACTTAGGATTACTATCGTTCGTACAAGAGAGACGACAAACTACCTTCCTTTTTGCTCGATAACTGCTCTCTCTGTGGTTTCGCCTAGAGGGAAAGACGGGCGACGTGATGGAACACGTCTTCGACGCCTTGGCCCGTCTTTGCGGAACATTCGAGATAAACAGCTGCACCGATCCGTCTAGCCATTTCTTGTCCCTACCCAAAAACGACAACAATAAGTCAAGAAACCCTTAACGGAGAAGGAAAAAGGAAGGAAGAGGGGGGGGGGGAGTTCAGTGAGAACGGACGAAATTGTGTTTTTTTACTTCTTGTACCGAAACCATGCACATTCTCCTCTCCGTGTCCTCTACCGTCCTGAGATCCGCCTTACAGCCGACCAACAGAATCGGGAGTGGGTTCCTCCGCCTTGTGCGTTCTCTAGCCTCTGGGGCCCACACTCTTTCGGCATGGAAGAAAGAGGTGGGATCATCGATGGCGAAACAGATGATGATGGCCGAGTTGGTGTCGTAAAAAGCTGGGCGGAGCCAGATCTCGAGAGTGACGAGGTGAGAGAAGATGGGGATGGGGATGTGCATGGTGTCTATCGCCCAATCCGAATTAAACTGCCCCCCCGAACAGAAGAAAGAAAAGAAAAATGTAAATTTAATGCACCAAGATGACAATTACGGCCGAGAGGGAACCATAGTTGGATGGGCGAATGCAAAGTCAGAATGTCAGTG
>WSTO01000149.1:5394-20019 GCA_019627685.1 Serendipita sp. 399 | reverse complement strand
TGATGTGGCCAAATCACTATGCGGACATTCGTCTTAAACATCCAGAGCGAAAGTTCCAGATTGGAAAAACGATTAAATGCCGAGTAAGCATAACCATTTAGATCACAGGGCACATTTTGAGCCGTTACCCTTTGATAAAAGGTGCTCGTGGTAGACCCAGCAAAAAATCGAATTTGTTTAACGGCTAAGAAGACCCTCATCGAATCAACTCTTCCAATCATCTATTCGGTGGATGGCGTACAGAAAGGCATGCTCGCGCATGCTGTGATTTTCAAAATCAGCGAGCGTATCCTCTCAGTGGAATTCTACAACAACGTGAAAGGAATAATTCCTCTCAAGGAGGCTACGTACGTTAATTTTTTTTTGATAGCCGTCAATTGATAAGTTCAACGCAGAGAAACACTTACCCAAAAGCTTGACCAGCAATTCCGCGTTGGCCAAGTTGTCAAAGTTCAGATCATCGATATTAAACAAGATAGCGACATCCCCCTGCTTGTTTCCAGTATCCTCAGAGCAGCAAGACATGAAGAAGTACCACCCAGCGGTGGCGTGGCGGATATCGACACTGGCCAGCCTGTCCACGGCATCATTCATGACATCCATAAGAACAACGTCATTCTAAAGCTCTCCCCTTCCAATGTTACCGCACTGCTGTCTATCAAAGCATTGGCCCAGTCGCGCCAACTCTCCGTGGAACAGCTAAGAAGTTCCCTTCACGTCAATGACGAGGTTCTCGATCTTACTGTTGTTTTGAAGAACGAGGAAAAGAGGATTGTCATCGTAACTACCACGTCCAAAGTGAACAAGGGAGAAAACGACCAAGAGACAAAGAAGAAGCAAGAACTCAAGAAGCTTAAAAAAAGCCAACTTCGTTCTACCGTAGATATCAACGATCTGGAGATTGGACAAATCTTACCGGGGACGGTAGTAAAGCACACGGCCAGGGGGGCAATTATCAAACTATCAACTCGATTGTCTGGTACTTTGCACGTCACAGATATTTCCGATGACTACTCTTCTACCATACTTCCGAAGGTTGGGAGCTTGGTGGACGTCGCAATCGTCGCAATCGACGCTACTGGGCGAAGTGTGCAGGTATCTACGCGTGCCTCGCAATTACATCCCCACTCGGGAGGAAAAGAGACCATCCCTGATCCACGCATCCTCGACATGGAAACACTAAAGATCGGCCAGTCAATTCGAGGGTTCGTCAAACATGTTGCAGAGCACGGGCTTTTCATCTCCTTGTCTCCAACTCTTGACGCTAGGGTGCAAATACGAGAACTCTTTGACGAAGTCAGTCATAATCATTTCTCATCATCTCGTTCTAATCTATTTATGTCCAGTTCGTTAAAGATTGGCAGCCTCGATTTTCGGTTAATCAGCTCATCCAGGGCAAGATACTCAGGTACCTATTGACTGTAAAATGGGATGCGTCATTCATACTTATTACAGCATCGATCATGATAAAGGTCATGTGGAGATGACCTTACGCTCTAAGGAGAGAGAAACTTTGGAAGTTCAGAAAGTATCCGATTACGCCGTAGGTCAACGTATAGACGGCATTGTAAAACGCATAGAGGACTATGGAGTGTTTATCCAGATACAGCACACAAAGGTCACTGGGCTGTGTCATAAGTCTGAGGTATGCAGTCGTGTTTAATAATTATTTCGGGGTAACAATTTCTCTAGTTGACAGATGATGAAAACACTGCGTCTGAAGAGGTTCTCAAGTCTCTACAGCTTGGCGATTTGGTTCGAGCGCTCGTTGTCTCTATCGACCAAGAGAAAAACCGGATTTCATTCAGTTTGAAGCCATCGCATTTCTTCCGGGATGACCTTGAGGACGAGAATGATGACATAATGATCTCTGATCATGAAATGCCAGCTGTCAGCGATGATACCAATTCTGACGACGAAGATAACATGATGGATGGGTTATCTGAAGCAGGTGGTAGTGAGGTACATCGTCTCTATTCACCCCATGCTGTATCTTACACATCAATCCTGCAGCACAATAACTTGCCCCCGCTTTCGGGCAATGTACCGACGTTGGCTGTTCCCGGACTTCTACGTTGGGGTGCCGCTCAAAACGGCGATGCTGAAGCGTCGATGGACGAATCAACCTCTGATGATGAGGAATCTGGTAAAAAGAAGAAACGAAAACACCCCATTCAACAAGACCTGACTGTCGACTTACACACACGCACGCCCCAATCTACCAATGATTTCGAGCGGCTGCTTCTTGGCTCACCCAACTCGTCATATCTTTGGCTGCAGTTTATGGCATTCCAGCTCCAGTTATCTGAAGTTGAAAAAGCGCGTGAAACCGGACGTCGCGCTCTTCGTGCTATCAACTTCAGAGAGGAGCAAGAACGGCTCAATGTGTGGATTGGACTACTCAATCTTGAAGTTACCTATGGCACAGACGCAACATTAGACGCCGTATTCAAGGAAGCGGCAAGAGCCAACGATTCCAAAACAATACACTGGCGGTTGGCCGTGATGTTAGACGACTCACAAAAGCATGATGTCGGTGCATCCCAATCTAGACGTTTATTCCAGTCGCTCATGTCCCACAGCGTGCCGAAGAACAGTTCAAAAAAACCTGTAAGAAATTTGGGACAAGCTCGAAGGTCTGGACGCTCTTCGCGGAGCACTACTTCAAGCGGTCCTTGCCAGATGAAGCACGTCTGCTATTGCAACGGTCCTTACTAAGCCTAGATAAGCGGAAGCGTAAGTTTTCCGTCGTGATTCGCGGGGCTCCAAGCTCACATCCCCTCAGACCTCAAAACCATAACGAAATTCGCTCAGCTGGAATACCGTATGGGAGAACCTGAACGCGGTCGGACAATATTCGAAGGTATTATTGACACACATCCCAAACGACTGGACCTCTGGAACGTTTATATCGACATGGAAAGTGGTCAACACGATATCCAACGAATCAGGTGAGGTTCAAACATGCAACATTTAGTCTGCTAACCTATTATCAGAAATATATGTGATCGTGCACTAGCAATGAAGCTCTCCAAAAAGAAAGCCAAGTGGGTTGAAGTATTGTCATCTCAATTACCACTAATCGGTTCTAGATTCCTGTTTAAGAAATGGCTAGAGCTAGAAAAGAAGCTTGGCGATGCAGCAAGCAGCCAAAGGGTTATAGACCGAGCCATGGAGTGGACTCAAACTTCAGGGTCAACTATACCGTAGCATGTTAAATTATCCAAACTAGTACATTGTATAGCGATTCGGGAATCATGCAACCTATGATGAAGATATGTGAGAGAACAAATGACGCGATCGGTAAGAAGAAAAGGGAACCTAGGCGAGGGATCATCCAAAACACATCAACGGCGTTCATCATAATCACTGATGGGCCGATTCGCACTATTTGTGTTGTATCGACGCTGCCAATCGTCCAGTTGCGAAGACATGCTATCCACATTCATGTTCGCATCCAGACTGGCGTCGCTCGCCCGGAGATTAGGGCTTTGTGAGCCAGGATGTCGATTGACATCGAGGAGTAATTGGATTCTCTGTGACAGTTGCTCGTTCTCCCGACGCAGGGTTATGTTCTCGCGGTGCAATTGCTCCGGCACCACGTCACTCTTTCCGCCCCTTGCGACGTTGAGTGACTTTTCTAGATGAGCGTTCTCATCTTCCAGCTGTTCAATCCTGTTCAATCGCTCGACTGATTCATGCTGAATCTCGTCAAGACCGCTCCGCAGTCGATCGAGGTCGCCTTGAAGCTGCTCCAGCCGTCTGTGAAGTTCTCCATTTTCTGCTGCCAAGCGTTGAGTCTGCCTTTGTGACTCGACCAGCTGTGGCCGAAGATTGACCTCCTGCCCTTCGTCAGATAAAGGTGTGGCCCGTCCGTTAAGTGGTCGTATCCGTGAGCCAGCTTCAGATCCTGACCTAACTCCTTCCAACTCTGCCTGGAGACTGGCATTGAGACCCTTTTGCTTGGAAAGCTCCTCCTTCATTTTCTTCAGCATCTTCTCAGTGCCTTTAACACATTGGACGGCGGTCCTATAATCCTGCTCCAGGATTTGTAAGCGCTCGTTGTGGGCAGTCTGAGCCTCTGCTAAGCGTCGCTCTGCTTCGACAACACGTGCGTCTCCATCAGCGTCGGTTCCGCCACGTTCTCGGGCTCGGACAAGTTCAGCTTGCAGAGTGGATACCTTTTGCTCAGCGAGCTGGACTTGTTCTCGAGCATCCCGCAATTGACGGTTGAGAATATCCTGCTCCCGATTCCGTTCTGCGAGTTTGGTCTCCAATTCGTACATCTTTGACCCGCTTGTATTGTTGGCGACCTCCTCTTCGTCTACAACTACACCGTTTTCAGAAAGGTAGTTGCGGAACATCTTGAATCTCAAATCTACATCCATTGCCTTTCTAGAACCATCGCGAAGTTCCTCTTCCTTCTCGGCAATATCTTTACGAGCGCGGGCGAGATCGGCTAACGCAGTCGAGAGTTGTGAGCGAATCCCAGAGACCTGGGACCTCAAAGCAAGCTGTTCGGCTTCGATTGTTCTTAAACGCTTGCGTTCTCGAGCAAGATCTGCCTGGGTTTCTTCGTGACGATCATTGGCGCTCTGCAACATCTCACGGAGGGTCTCGGCCTCGGCTTGGAAGGCACGAACTTTCTCCGCCTGAGCGCGACCGACACGCTCTTCGTCGGCCTGTAGGTCTCGATGATAGTCAAGCAGTTCTCCCAACGATCCTGTTGTCAAGGCACGTAGTGCGTCGGCTTCCTCGCGAGACTTGGCGAATTTGTTTTCAACATCAATCAACTGTGCCTTGACAGCATCCACCTCTGCGGTCTTCGCTTCCAGCTCGCGTCCGAGTTCAGCGTATTCCATCTGGAGGTGCTGAAGCTGCTCGTTACATCGTTTCCATTGCTCTTCGACCTCATCGGTTCGCGCAGAAGCCGCCTTGAGCGCCAATTGTGTCTGCTCCAACGCACGAAGGTGGCGATCTCTTGAGGCTCGCAACTCCACCGTTTCAGCGTTGGATCCCGTATCGACGTCACGTGTTTGTTGAGAGGATTGGATTGTGAACAATTTCTCGGTCGTTGATCGAAGCTCTGACGAGGCTGCGGCATGCTTTTCCAAGAGTTCGCTGTTCTCACTTGACGCGCGTTGCAAGGCATCTTCAGCTTGTTGAGCTCGCTGGGTCAGATCCGAAATTCTGTCCTCCGCTTGTTCTCGCAGTCGCACTTCCGTTGCAAGTGTTTCAGTAAGCTCGGCAACTTTCTTTTCCGCTTCAGCGCGATCTGAATGCGCCCGCGACACTTGCTTCTCGAGCTCAGCAGCTCTTTCAGTCTCCATTCGAACTACGTCGTTTGTTTTGCCCTGTTCGTAGGCAGCAACCTTCAATCGCCAGAAGGCCGCCTCCTGTAGAGCACCAGCACGCATACGCTCTACTTCAGCAATCCGTTCTGTTGCAATACGAGCTTGTTCTGCAATCGAGGCCTGCGAAATTAGGTCAATAAGGAAGCCGGACATTGGCGTAGCGGCCACTTGCCTGTAGACTGGCACGTTCCTGTTTGAGCTTAAAGGCAAGATTCAATAGTTTCTTGGCGTCACCCGTTTCGGGTTCAGAACCTTTGATCTCATCATCCTCCACGGTGATATCGTTCCAAGAAAATCCGGCTTTGCTCGCTTTCGACAAGGCTGCACGCATCCAGGTCTCCCTCCTTCTCATTGTCTCTAATTCCGCTTCCTTGGCACGTACATCTCGTATCAAGTCTCCAGCAATGTTGCCCGTTGAGGGGGGCCGACCAACAACTGGGGACGTGCGTCCGTTCACCATCTGTGGCTTTATGAAAGGCTCGGGTGGTGACGGACTCCGTGCAAAGGGTAGAAGTCCAGGTGACATCGAACGGGTACCCGGATGTGTCGGACTTTTAGATCGTATATCTTGCGACGGCATTGTCTTGTGGTTCCCTGAATCACTGGTCTCGCCACCATCTCGAAGTTCGCGGATATGTTGGGCTGCTATTTCATCGCGAGCTGGACGTGTAGGGGGACGCTTGGCGGGACTGCCTGAATTTGTGTACTGCTGCTGCCCAGGGAAAGGTTGACCTTTAACCACTCCAGGGCCGTTGGGCGACTTGGCTCTTCTTGGATCCTCGTCAGAACTAACTGGAGGTGACATAGGCCGTCCATTGATCATTGAAGGTTGAGAAGGATTTGAAGGTCGACGGGTACCTGGAGGCGTTCCTTTGGGATCCGGGTATTTGATGTGTTCTAATGGGAAGTGTCAATAATCGGACTACTGAATTGATGATCGGACTAACTGGTATCCAAGACGTGGATCATCATGGGGTCGTCGGGCTTCTGGGATGTGAATGATTCTCCTCCGAGGACAAAAATTCGTGAACCAGCAGTGGCCATTGCATGTCCCGACCGGCCACTGGGCGCTGGACCCATGTTCTGGAACATGAACCATCGTTTGGCTTTGAATCAGTCAGTAAAGGGGCTGATTAAAACATAGTGGAGAGTGCCTTACTTGTTATCTTGAAGGCCGCCAAGTCATTCAGATCTTTTCCATCCACGCCACGTCCTCCAAACACATACATTACATCATCTACAAGGGCAGCAGCGTGTCCTTCACGAGGAACGGGTATATATCCAATGCATGTCAATTCTTGCCATGTGCGGGTGTTCACATCAAATGCCCAAGTATCATTGTAATGATACGATCCATCGGTGCCACCAAAACTATAGGATTGTTAATGACTCGCCAGGTCGAATGAGATGGATACCCACATATAAAGAGTCTCATCCAAAGCAAGCATGATATGCCCAGTGCGGCGTGGAGGAGGTTCGTTATTTGGAGCTGGACGCACTAGTTCCCATAACGGGGCACTTTTAACTGCAACAGGTTGGCAAGGAGCATGAACGGGAAACAAACTCCTGCTTACGAGTATTTAGATCAAACGACCACAGATCGTTCAAAAACTCTCCGTCAACTTGACCACCGAATACAAAAAAGCGACTCCCAACCATTGCGACTGAGTGTCCGTATCTTCCTGCTGGGGCTGGACCACGAGTAGCAACCCGAGTCCATTCACGGGTGCCCAAGTTGAGTAAATAAAGGCCCTCATCCTGCTTGTCGCTATCCGTTTGCTTTGTATCACCACCCCATACGATCAAAACACTGCTGACGAGTGCAGAGGCATGACCGACACGCGCAGGGGGGATTTCTCCGGTGGTTTGCACCAATGTCGCCGAAAGGTCGCGGGTCGCAAAAGAGTAAAGATCGTTTCGTACGGATTCACGAACAAGACCTCCGAAGATGAATAATTCGCCCGACTGGCTGGCGTTGAGGGGCATCGAATGCCCGTAACGTGGGAAGGGCGCAGGTGAAGGCGCGGTCACTGGCGGGACACCTGGACGAGGCAATAGTAGAGGTGGAGGAAGTGCAATCCTCCGTGTTGACCAGGGAAAAGTTGGACGAGGAGCTTGGTTGCCTGCTGGCGCTGATGCCTGTACTGGTATTTGAGCGGGACCACTAACATTCGTAGACCTGTCGATAAATAGACCAGACCATGTCAGCAAATTCCAAAGAGGATAAATCCGTTCGCAGACTCGTAAAACGACCAACGGCCAGGCTGTAGCGTTATCACCCCCGTGTGCCGCCTCCTAAAGAAGACAGAAATCGCTCCAAAATGACAGATAGATCATAGTGAAGGTATACAAGTAGTACGAAGCACGATATTTGCCGTTTTATTTGGTGTTCAAAGAGGCACTCACTGATCAAGATCCCGCGACTGTCCCCCGGTAACAGAAGCAATAGGCCGCTCCGCATTTTCTCTGGTTTGTGCAAGAGCCTTACTCGCGGGTTGTGCTATTGTTACATTTGGTGTAGGGGTCGTTGCTGGAGGATTGCTGATTTGACGCTTTCTGAAAAGGCTGTTCATCGGTGTCAGATGAGGTAGACGATGCTCAGCAGGTCCGTATGGTTGCAAAGGGTGTCAAGAAATTAGATCCACAATTCCAACGTATTATTGGGGCCCGCCGCGGAATTAAGTGCAGGTCGAAGGAGTCGGCAAGAAGCTGGATGTGACCAAAACAAAGGCTGACCTAAATGGCGACCAATGGGTTCCACAAGCCATCCAAAAATCCGTCGGATATTCAAGACTACCATCGTAGGCTAGTGGGATTCTGTTTGGACAGTATGGGGGAGGCCCCACTCGGGTATGTGCTCCCCTAGTCCCGTTCTTGAACGCTAGTAACCATTTGATTTGTGTTTCTCGTCGCATTAGCGTGTCTTACTTTCGAGACCTAGCGAAAGAGGAACCTGCCACTACGCTGAAGGTTCCGGCGTTGAAGCAAATGGCAAAGGACATGAAAAGCAGGCATGAGTATGTGCATTCTTCGCCTGAGGGCCTCATTACACGTACCTAGATCTTCCGAGACAGGAAAGAACTGGAGGAAATTTACGATTTCCAAGCGAATGAGCGCATGAGGCTTCTCAAAGAGCATCGAGCCGCATTGGACGGCGGTGATTTCCATCCAAACCCAGATATAGGAGATAGACCGAAAGGTGGCTCAACGGATCTTAACAAGGGTAAATTTTCTCCTCTCCCTCCTCATCTTTGGGCTGTACGTGCACCCAGTACAGTAGAAATTTCGATGCTAACTATGAATCGACACTCAAGGCATCCATTGCTATCAATCAGCAATCCAACATGTTTAGTGATACAGTAGAACGATTCGACCACGCTTTTCTGCAGGGAGAGCTCCTACCGGTTCACCGCGAATGTACCCGACTGGAGAGCCAGATAAATCTTATTCTTCCCACTTCTCTAGAGGAATTCAAAGCAGTGTCATATACACATCAGGTTCGGGTTGCCAAGTTACTATCGGGAACTGGTAGTATCTGGCCTGGTGCATCCGAGAATCCTTCTACGTATGAGGCGCTGCAAGCGGCGTATACTAGTAATGTATAGTGTTCAATAAGCTCAGTGCGTTTTTTTTTTTTAAATTGACGTTCCTAGCCCGAATTCCAGGCCGAGGTCCGCAAGCTCTTAGAATCCATCAAAGGCACCGACCCCAGGAGAAATACCAAATCATCGATCGCTCCAAAGAATTTTTGAGGACATAATTTTCGAGCACTCCCAGTTCACCCGTTGCATTTAGGCATCAGCGTCAACATCTAATGCGAGGTTTTGTCCTAGGTGTCGTCTATTCCGTGGATTCTTCGATGGCCAATGCATGTAGCTCCGTTACATACGAATGGTAATTGCGATCTGTAGCATTCAATGCCCCCTTCTCTCCAGCGGCCTGATCCACTCCGCATTGAAAGTTGAGCATCGCCTTATACTCTTCCAAGGTGAATTGCGGCTTTCGCCTGATGGTGGCGAGCATTTCCTATGGGAGGTCAGACACTAGGACGCGAAGTAGTGAGACGAAGTACCCTCGGGGTCAAAGAAAATAAGCCATAATACACCTTGGCTCGTTCGAAGTCTGCGTCTTGGGAGACGTTCGTTATGGTTTTCATGTTCTGTTGCATTGCAAGCATGTTACGCATGATTTTTTTGATCCCAACTGCGTTGGCAAAGCGTATATGACGTGCGTTGGAGATCAGCAAGTGTTCCATTAGTGTTCCCAAACCCTCGAACACAAACCTAAAATACCAGAGTTAATGCATAAGCCGATCACAGGGATAAGTGCTCACTTTCGCTCCTTCGGGGGCAAGGTCTCATTTGCGCAATCGTCGCAAACGCTAAGGTCCAGGTTCAAGTCTACGATGTGAGGATCTGGATCACCCGCATCTCTTTCCACGCGATAGTTCCCCTAGAAACGCGTTGGAATTCTGAGGGAGCCGACTGAGCAGCAAGGCGCACCCGTCTCATGGCCAGATCCAGGAAATGTATGGTTCTGCATCTTGTATCGATTCGTAGTGTAGCTAGCACGTACTCTGCGAGTTGTTCAAATGTTCGCATTAATGCATCAAACCGCCTAGATTATTTGAGTATCTATATAACCTCTCATCTCGGACGGACTCACAATGCCATTGGCTTGGTTAACGGTATCTTGAGCTCATCTGAACGTGGGGCAGGGGGTAACAGCGGGAAATGGGGAGTCGTTGCAGTGAAAGCAGTCTCTTGTTCAAGAACCGAGTCCAAGGTGGGAGACAGCGGATCCTCCACAATAATCCGTAGTGACATTAGTTGCCTCATAAACCAGATCTCATCTCTTGTCAGTCATCGGGAACTCAACGCAATGTATGACTTACTAAACTATGAAAGAGATTTCCCAGGGCATGAAGATTCTTAGATGGTACTAAATCGTCTCTGTTGACTGTTTCAGTTGTCAAAAAGTTGAGTTCTACTCTAGTCTCTTGGCGACATAGTCGTCTCGACCCAGAAACGTCGTCTTCCTGAAGAGAAATCAGCAGAGTGAGATTGTGGATAGAGAAGCGTACTTGTAAAGAGTAGAGGGCCGATACGCATGCGGCTACCTCCAGTTTCTGTGCCCACCGTGCGGCCACTGCGACGTGAGTGTCATCTTGCGACATGCCTTCCCGTGTCGATACAAGTTCTCTGAACCGATCGCTGCATCTCTGATAAAACTGAATGACTACTCCCAGAATCAGACGGGAATAATTGTCGCGATGAAACGGTGTGGTCTGTTGCATCGCACATAGGGAATTGATGAGGGCCATCAATTCTATGGTTGATCTGACGAGTGGCCTGGACGACAATCTTTTCCAATAAGGGTCGGGTAAGAACGCATCAGGGCCTGCAACAAGGTCAGCGTGGGCAAAGAATGCAGATGGACAATCCCCACTAGTGACGGTTTTGAGGAATAGAGCTGCCACTTTTTCTTCCAATTGAGGAAGATAGACTCTGAGTACAAACTCATCCAAGAAGCCACTAGATTGTCTCACTCGTTCCGAAGTTGTCGACGGAAGAACATCGGCAGCGCGATCAAGAAACGAAAGCGTGGGATGAAACAAAATGCTGATATGAAACGCCGTAGGGCTCACAAGTAGGCGATGAGGCACCGCACTAGCGAACCGGTCGTCCACGGCTGTAGCCAATGCGGTTTGGATCGATGTCTCAGCACCCCCAATAAGTCCGGGGACTGAATCTCTTAGGATACGATTAAGCTCTTCTTCATGTGGTTTGTTGAGACGGCTCGCGAGTTTTGCGTCGGATTCGCCGAACCGGAAATTTTGCTACAAAAGAAAGTCAAGACGGGGCTCCGACTGATCGCCCAGAACTTACCCAAGTCTTCATTAAACCTGCTTTGCCGGATTGCAAAGAGTCGCGAATAGAAGGTACATTCGTCTTCCCCGTGGATGCTCCTCCCTTCTCCGAATTTAGGTACAGAAGTATCAATGTTCTGAGCTAAAGAATGGTTGTTATGAGTCCACATAATTCGTCAGGGACGGTTTCTCTCACTTCCGCCTCTATCGGTTCCCAAAGCTCTGGGAAAGGGAATATTGTACTGGGTTTTGAGCCAGAAGCGTCCTTGAAATCTTTCCTCTAAAGTTAAAGCCCAGTGAGAACAAGAATTATGAAATGCAGGGTCACTCACCGAACCAATACGATTGGCTACCTCATAAACCACCCTCATACTTTGGCTTACGGCGTCCATCTTGGAATATAGTGTCCAGAAGAGGTCAAGGAGAATATCGTGGTCCGTGTTTGATATGCTATTCTCCAGGTCAATGTACCTAAGCAAACTAGCGGGAGGTTTTTCATCCAAAGTGTCGGATACTGAAGCATCTTTCTCAGCCAAGTGAGCTCCTTGACGAGACGACTTGTCAAGGAAAAAGTAGGGGGTGGCAGCCTTTGCCGCGACTACGTTCTCCCTATTCTCGAATTGCGGTAAGATTCGCCGACTAAACTCAGTGCGATCGTTCACTTCGTCGATGGTAACCTCTACTAGGGCATAAAGTTCCATAGGCAGTCGTTGAGTAATCATCTCCAGGCCATCACACAGCTTCCCAAGGACAGCCAGACTCTCGAGAACTGTTTCCATATATGTGAAAGAGTCGGATTCCGGGTTTGATTGTGAGTTCTCGTTCGGCATAGTCGCCGGTGATGGATCAAAGGTAGCACTTAATACCACTGTCGAGCCACGGCCGTTATGGGAGGGATCATAGGGTGAATCGTTTGCCTTGAGGTTGAGGTTGTGAAGATACGATACTAATCGACCTGAACGATTCCTTGGGTCCGTAGGCTTGTCGTCTTCAAATTCGACCATAGGTACTGTTAAAGGAGTATTGGTCAGATATATACTCGACAGCTTGATTGGGACTCCCACGTAATTGTTGACCGACTACATAAGGTTGCCATCGGGTGTCGCACCAGAATGTTTTCAGATACATGTGGGCTTGAAGTTCGTCAACCAATATATCTCGGAGTGTCTAGAGTTCCTCGTTAATTCGTGTCATGGTTCAGTACTATACAGACATACCGTCTCTTGACCTGCAAGATATGCCTTGAGATCCGAAAGCGCCCCAATTTCCTGCATATCTGCCTTTGAGATTTTCTTGATACTACGTATAAGCAATGATGAGGCCTGAAGTAGCTTCTTCTCTGATATGAGCGACTCTAATGTATCAGGGACAGATTTCAGGTATTCACTGTTCGAGTTTGAGCATATCCAGCTGGCCAAAAGAACATATATAACCTACATCTCATCAACAATCTTGATCATTTCTTCCAGGGTTTGGCCCCTTGTCCACAGTTGAGCAAGATCGGCTCTTCGATTACCAAGCAATTCTTTTGCTTCGACCAACTTGGTTCTGGTGTCCTTGATGTGGGTATGAGTTTTATCCAAAGAACCCATTACGGCGGCATGATGTGGAAGCGCTGCGGCCAATGTTTGCGCGTACGCTATCATAGGTTCGTCGTGTGAGATGATTCATGAGAGAGAAGCAATCAAAACTACCTTCTATTGAACCTTTCATTTCTCGCGCGATCATTCGCTTTGTCCGGACGAAGGATTCCATGTCCTTTCCAACAGAATTCTCATCAAGCAAAACCAGAGCCAATTCCGCGGGATTAAACTTTTACAGCATGTCAGAATCAAGAAGCTTTACCAGGTGCATACGGTATGCTTACATCAGGTTTGGTAACCCACTCCCATTCTCCTTGGATCTCGTCGAGCACGGCTAAGTAGATGAGTGAGCTTTTCGACAATCACCGAATGAAGTACAGCTTGCCATCGATTCCACCTCTTCTAGACCTTCCATTCGCGTTTTGATTAGCCCCTCTCTTTGCAGCTTGTTCACGCTGTTTCATCCGTTCACGCCGTTCCGCATCTGCCCTAGACTGTTCACGCCTTCTTCGCTCTCTCTCCTCCCTTTCAATCTCCTCGTAGTTTCCAAACCCTCCCGGCGTGTCTGATTGTGGAGACATAAACCCTCCGTACGCATCGGCTGGCGATTGGGCATCCAGAGTACCCTGTCGTCGTGCACGACGTTGCCCAGCACCCTGCAGTGCCGCTATAGCCGCTTGAACGCTCGGTGACACCGCTTCCTCTGGACTAATTGGGCTTCGCGCCCCATTGGGATATCGATTGGAGCTCTCTGGCTCTGACATTAATCCCCTCTCTCTCCCATATCCATCTCTCTCTCCCATTGCATCATATCCTCTTTCTCTACCGACCCTTTCTGGCACCATTTGTCTTCGTGGTGCCACTTCTCGATCCGAGTACGATACAGTCGATATGGATTCACGTTGGGGAGCACGAGCAGGTCTAGCAGGCGGTAATCCACGTGAATCACCTGATGCTCTTGAATCTCCTGGTCCACTCTCCTTTGACTGACTGGGCATCCTCCGCAGTTGTGAGCGGGAAGGTCTGGTGGGTAACCCGACGCCTGTGCCATCGGAAACAATACTATCTGGTCTCGAATCTTGAGAGTAGCTCGAAGGAGGCGGGTTTCTTGTTCGATTAGGGAAGGGAGACGGTCGAGACATTTTATAACATTGACCCTCGTAATCCTTCAAGCCAAGTAGCCACGACGAATGAAACTGATGATTTGAACTAAATTTTTAAGTAGATGCAAGGCGTAGGAGCAGGTGAAATCAGAGATGCAAGCCACAAGCTACAAGCCAAGGTCCAAGGTTGGCCTGCAAGTGCTCTGCCACTCATTCACGTTTACGTTATTGACCGATATCTTTGCAACAAATTATTAACAGGACTTCACTCCTCTGACAAGGCCCAGATTCTAGAAGTAGAAGAAAATTCAAGCTAGCTGTACAACGCACGATGCATTCGAGCGAACGAACACAATAAAAGCCAAATAATAGCGACAGATAGTACCGGAACAAAGTGACTTGGGGTTGGGCATAAGGGGGCTAGTTTTGTCGTGAGGGTAGAGTAGATGCGAATGATGTGGAACAGCAGATGATTCGTACGCAGGGTCACATCAAAAAAGAGAAAGAGAAAAGAAATGTAAACAGTCAGACGGTCAGTAGAACAGCGAAAACACGGACAGCAGCACGACCAGAGGGAGAATTGTCCACGAGGATCCGAGGTGGAGGGGTTGTGTAGGTGAATCATATGGGGGAAAGTATTCGGTGGATGATAGCATAGGGGTTGTTTGGGAACCACAGCGTTCGCGACGAATTATTATAACACAGGGGACAATTAA
>WSTO01000148.1:0-23314 GCA_019627685.1 Serendipita sp. 399 | reverse complement strand
GTGGTCTCGCGGATTGAAGAGGGTTTATTAGATTGGATTGGAACGGAAGGAAGGACGTGTGGGATTAACTTAGGGATTGGACCGGCTGGTTGGCCTTGTAGCTTTTTCGGGAAGATACTGAACACACATACGATTGTCGTCTACTTGGAGATCCAATGCTGAGGTCGACCGTCAGGGTATATATGTCCCACTTTGGAACGGAATCCGCTCTGCGTTTCGAGTGTGCTGTAGTACCTATGAGTTTCACGTCGTTCCATAGAGGTTGTTTCAGAGACAGTCGATCGACTCGAGTGGGACGTCTCATTCTCTCACTTGGCTCTCTCCGCTTTTTGCAGCGAGGATCCGGAGAGAACATTCCAGTTGGGCTGAAACCAACTCTAAAATCAGAGTGTTCAATGGACACAATTAGACTCAAATCTCCATTTCGACGCCCTGACTGCTGACCTCTGTAGTTGGCGACGCGACCCCCCGTTTGTTGGTCACCAGACCTGCGTCGTGTACCTAGCACCGACGAGCTCGCGCAGGAATTTGGGGTAATGGTGCCATCGTGGGGTGGTTAATGCGATTCAAAGGTTCTAGAAATCAAGTCGCCGAATGCACGTTTGCTTTCAGCTCGTTTCTCGACCCGACAGGTTATCGGTTCAGAAGAAACATTCGCAGATTCTGTTCTCTGTTTTTATTAATTTGCACCTTTTATTGCCAAAGTATCCCGACATGCAGAGATTGTCCAGTAAGTGACTATTTCCGAATGGTCCAGTGCGCGAAGATTGCGAGATCCGTCTATTGGGTGATGCGAAATGAATCCCGTGCTGTTATGTTATGATGCGATGTTGTTGTTTTTGCCTTGGAAGCGTGACCTGTACATGTGCACGGAAAGTGCTTGTTCCGGACTCGAAATCGGCTACTGGAAAAGCATCAATGGCATTGAGTGGCAGTCACTGCATGACCGTCCTTGGTCACGCTGCCCTTTCTCAAACCCATCGAGCGCTTCACCAAGACGTACATATAAAAGACCAGAGTCGGTTCGAGAGTCGAATCGATCTCCCGTGTTCCCTCCTCCATCGATCCCTCTAATTTTGCATCCATCTGCCCCGGAATCTTTAATCAAAGTAGCGACAAGGAAAGAGAGAGAACAGCGTCAATTTAGAATCAAAACAAAATCGTAGCAGATTAATCGGCAATATCGTCTCCCCGATCGCCATCATCCTCGACGATGAGCACACCCACAAACTCAAACCCGGCCACTCCCGCTGGACAGGTTAGTCTTTCTACGCTGTCTACAACAACGCGCACGCACTTTGTCTCTCCATCGACAACGAAGTGCTCATAATATCCTATTGTAGCCTCAACAAGCCCATCTCCGTGTTCCTGGAATCTATACTGCTTCCCCGAACCGAGGTAGTGACCCTTCGTTGCATGTAATCAAAAATGTCCCGTGAGTATCTTAATTCTCTTAATTCAGATCGGACTCTTCGTTCTTAACTTTGATCTCTAGCGGTTACAAGACTCCCGTGTTCCCCGCCAAGGAGGAGCAGCGCGTGAAGGTTCACGAATCCGTCGCCGCA
Source organism: Serendipita sp. 399 (assembly GCA_019627685.1). Classification (NCBI taxonomy): domain Eukaryota; kingdom Fungi; phylum Basidiomycota; class Agaricomycetes; order Sebacinales; family Serendipitaceae; genus Serendipita; species Serendipita sp. 399. Next base: position 21,749 of record WSTO01000148.1, on the reverse strand, counting down.
AAGGGTTTCTTGCCCAAGGAACTCGTCAAGTTTGAAGTCGACTGGTTTTACGATAGCTTGGGTATCGAAGTAAGCATTTTGTATTATCTTCCCCACATAGTCAATCGACTTGAAACGAATCCAAACTGACCGCCTTTCCCTATCTTCAAGGAAAATTATTTCGCAAACGAGTCTATAGACGCCATCACCGATCATATTATAGCACTTTATGCGGCAAAGACGTTGGCCTACACCAAACATTCGAAAGAACTCGAGATCGACCTCGAGAAAATCACCGAAAATGGTGCCATGTTCATTCACACAAGTGCTCCTGGTGTCACGAGTACTGAAGGTCCTGGAGCAACTTGCGAGAGACGGTGAGTTAAGAACCCCCTAAAGAGGAAGCTGAAACTCGTTTCTGACTCGGTGGACTAGCATCGACGACATGTTCATTGACGTTTCGACTCCCGAAAAGGCATTCCGATTGGAAACCTACCGTTCATCCGGTGTGACAGCCGAACCAAACGCACAATCCCTCCGATGCTACTTCGTTTCCAAATGCAATCTCCCGACGGTTCCCTCCGTGACCACCACAGGCGTGTCTGGTAAAGGACAGCAGAACGTCGACATTCGAACCGTTTCCGACCCGGTCTTCCTCGAGAAGGCGTCAGAGAACACGCTCGAGATTTATCAGTCAATTCTCTCTCATGTTCTTTCCCGTGATGGGTTTGGACCCGTCATCGAGTTCTTCGAAGTTGAGGGCACACGCGAGAGGAGAGTCGTCATCGGGTATAAGATGGGAACTACGCAGCATTTCTTCAGCGCGCTCAGTCAGCTCTACCACTGGTACGGCCTATACAGCAATCGTAAATACGTCGAACATTTCGGATGCGGTGTCACCATCATCAGTGCGTCCCTTTTACCCTCTTCGTTACATCCTCGGTATTGGCGATTTCATAACTAACACGTTCCCATGTGCCTTGTCTAGGTCTCTACCTAAATCCTCTCCCCGGTGCCAACGCTCCCCCAATTGAACACTCAATTTATCAAATTGCAAAGGAAGCATCGCTTCTCTATTGCCTGCCTGACAACCCATTCTTCAGCAACCCCGCTATAACCTCCAATGAACCTGGATATCCGACGATTTCAACGGAGCCGACACACGCTGTACAAGAAGCGACCTATGCTTGTGAGTTCTCTAGACCACACGTGTACACCGGTCACAAACCTGACGAACAACGCGCCTAGATGCGGGATGGATCTTTGCCCAGCATTTCTGTAACCGTCTCGGACCCGCGTATCAAGCCCTCCGTAACGTATTGGACGAGTCGAATGCGGGACATGCAGAAGTGCTCAACCAAATCAAGAAACGATTCAGGGAGGAGACCTTTACTCGACAAGGTATATCTGAAGCGATCCTCGCGTATCCGGAGTTGGTAAGCTAAATATAGTTTCTACGCACCGAGTAATTTCGCTCATCTCTGGATTAGATTCGTATGCTTTATGTCAACTTTGCCATGACCCACTATCCGAATGATTCAAACGCTACGCAGCTTATGTATGTCTCTATTCATACGGAACCTTCGTGCTCATTGAACCGCATGGTAGGCCTACACTCTCCTATCAGCGATTGAAGACGGTGCAACCCCTCACCGTCGCGGAGCTCCAAGAGAAGATCCGCAAGACTGTTGCAAACAAGCACGATCTGCAAGTTTTTGAGGCTCTGCTCATCTTCAACCAGTCAGTTCGTTTCCTATCTCATGTCTCTCAGCTTGCTCATCCGCCTTTTTTGTATAGGCATGTTCTGAAGACCAACTTTTACCAGCCCACCAAAGTTGCCATCTCTTTCCGTTTGGACGGCAGATTCCTCCCTGATGTCGAATATCCTACAAAGCCATTTGGGGTCTTCATCGTCGTTGGCTCAGACTTTAGAGGTTTCCACGTACGTTTCAGAGATGTCGCTCGCGGTGGCATCCGAATCGTCAGATCGAGGGGAAGAGAGTAAGTCTTTATCTATCTCTATTTGGGGTTGTCGTCACTGATGTTCGTTGGGCGTTCATTAAAGAAATTATTCTATTAACCAGCGGACATTGTTCGACGAGAATTACGCTCTTGCGAGCACGCAGGCCTTGAAGAACAAGGATATTCCCGAAGGAGGTGCAAAGGGTACCATTTTACCTTCGTGAGTACGAACTTTGTTTCTTTTTGGTCAGTAGGCTCATTTCTCCCGCATAGGCTTGGTGCGAACCCTCGACTTTGTTTCGAGAAATATGTCGATGTGAGTTTATGCCGGTGCATCCAGAGATTTAAGTAGCTTACCGCTGCCTTCGATCATAGGCGGTTATCGATCTCCTCCTTCCGGGAAGCAGCCCTGGAATCAAAGAGCCTCTCATTGATTTGTATGGCAAGCCAGAGATTCTCTTCTTTGGCCCCGATGAGGGTACTGCAGACATGATGGACTGGGCTGCCAGTAAGTCGTCGATGGTGTGTCAGAGAAAGGCGAGGATTGACGATCGTATGCAGTGCACGCACATGCTCGCGGTGCAAGTTGGTGGAAATCCTTCACGACTGGCAAGAGCGCTGAAAAATTGGGTGGCGTTCCGCATGACACGTACGGAATGACATCCCTCTCCGTCCGACAATATGTCGTTGGCAGTTATCAAAACCTCAACCTTACTGAGGCAGAGATCACCAAGGTGCAAACGGGAGGCCCTGATGGGGATCTCGGATCCAGTGAGTATTGACTGGCCTATCCGAGATTCGGTATTGACTCGGTCTGCAGATGAGATTCTTCTCAGCTCTGAGAAATACGTTGCGATTATCGATGGCTCTGGTGTGCTCGCTGACCCCAACGGTATCGATCACGATGAACTGGTCCGACTGGCGAAGGCAAGAAAGATGATCAACAATTTTGATCGCTCGAAGTTGAGCAAGGACGGCTACGTCGTACTTGTTGAAGATCGTGACCTCACTCTCCCATCTGGAGAGCTTGTACCCGATGGTACAGACTTCCGCAACTCTGCGCATTTCCGCTACAAGGCCGACTTGTTTGTTCCGTGTGGCGGACGACCGGAGGCTGTCAACATTTCCAACGTCACGGAGCTGTTCGACGAGGACGGGAAGTGCCACTACAAGTATATTATCGAGGGTGCAAACTTGTTCTTGACGCAGCAAGCGAGGCTCTACCTGGAGAAGAGGGGTATCCTCGTATTCAAGGATGCAAGTGCAAACAAGGGAGGTGTCACGTCCTCGTCACTCGAAGTATTAGCTGGCTTGAGTCTCAGCGATCAGGTACAACCTTTCTTTACTACTTGGTTCACAATCGTTGACAGTTCAACTCTGCACAGGAATATCTCGACTTGATGGTATTCAAGGACGGCAAGCCATCCACTTTCTATCAGCAATACGTCAAGGAGATACAAGGCAAGATTGTCGAGAACGCCGCTCTCGAGTTTGGTTGCATCTGGAAGGAGCATAGCCGCGCTGGAGGAAGCAAGCCACGCACTATCATTTCGGATGAGCTCTCGAGTACGCTCAACAACCTCCAAGCTGAATTGGAGAGTTCAGACCTGTTCGAGGATGTCGCCAGTCGACGGGGTGTGCTCAATCGGGCGATCCCCCAGACGCTTGTGAAACAAGTCGGATTGGACGTTTTGATGAAGCGATTACCGGAGCCGTACCAGCGAGCATTGTTCTCGAGCTGGGTGGCTGCCCATTTCGTGAGCTGCCTTTTCCTCTTTCTGGATGCGGATAGTGCTGACGATCGATTGCTTTTTGTTTTTTACAGATCTACAAGTATGGAGTGGCGGGGAGCAACGTCGATTTCTTCAATTTCGCGCGCACGCTCGCCCGGGACGAAACGCATTGAGGGTTGAAAGGTGGTGGAGAATTTGTAAAGTAGCAACGGGAATCAAATCTGTACATGGAATAGAGTCAAATTCAGATCACAGCGCTTTGTGAAAACAGCATTTTAACACTTCAAAGGCGAGCACAGTGGTCGGGTGGTTAGTTGGCCTTGGCATTGCTCCAATTACGATCTTTCTTATCTACTTGATATAACGTGTTTATGATAAGTAATCAGGATGGATAGGTTATTTTATCCCTGTCGCTGCATCGGAAAATGTGAGCTTTTTCGAAGCGGTTGATGCGGACGGCTCTACGAACCTGTTTATGCTTCGGGTTTGCGCTACAAATGACATAAACTCTTCCTTTCCTCTTCACGATTGAGCAGCTTTCGCAAAACTTGCGGACAGCTGACCGAACCTTCATTCCTCGTGTCTGGACGAGACTCATCGAGGGCAAGGGTAACGATGTCGACTTTGCATTAGTCGAAGACAGTAAAGAGGCGGCTCTTGTTGTTGTCGAGAAGTGCGAACAACTGGGTCCACATGGATGGAAAGTCGGTCTTGAGCTCGACGAGCCAATGAATGGAGAAATTCTTGAGCTAGATGAAGCTAACCAACGGGGTACTACTGCGATTTTCGAGGTCGTTCGGGCGATGCGCTGCATTTCTGGATGAGATGCGACGCGAGGGTGGAATGCAAGTTGGACTCTACATCCCTCTCGTGATATTTTCGGGCACCTCTCGCATATGAGCTAGCAGCATATTCGTCACCAATAGATCCCACCTGAATTCACAGAATTTAACGTTATTCGGAAAGTCAGGATGTCTACAAGAGGACATTCACGATCTCCCGTATCCCAAAGGAGTCGACGTGTAGAGGATGCGGGCAAGGAGGTCGATGCGTCAACGTCCAAACTTGGAGGCATACCTGCTTTCATTCTTTTTATTGTCATTCTTGTCGCTTTTGTTGTGCAAAGTGCAGCAACTCAGCACGTCCAAACGACCCTTGGTTTCCGCCATCCTTTTCTCCTTTTGTAGGTCCCTTGTATCATAAATTTTCCCTAGACCTAGTTGCTAACTTACTTTCTAACCCAGCTACATAGCCCATTCCTCGTTCTCCATCATCTTTCCGATTCATTTATTCTATCTTCACTGGACTAGCAGCAAGCCAGTATCCTATTACCTATCACTCATAAAAGCAACAATGCAATATAGATTCTCTTCCCACATTGCAGGAGAAACTATCTTCCCTACCCAACGGATCGCAATTATCACGGTGCTCTTGACGATCGGTATATCTCTACCCGGATTGCTCTGGTACATCAGCGTGTCTATGTCATCCATAAGTGATGTGACCGCTATCTGGAACTCCAACGCGTTCTGGGCATATATCCTCACTGTCTACATCCTCATGGGAGGTAGCACGTCGAGCGGGAAATGGTGGAAGCGCTTCGAGGCCAGTAAGATTATTGCGGTAATCATGGCTTCTGTGGGAGTCACCATCGTTGTCTATTCCGGCGTCGATGCGCAGCGGTCTGGAGAGGAGGGCGATAGTCCTACCAAACCGACGGCACCTCTTGTTGGTGATCTGTTAACACTGGTGGCATCCATCCTATATGCCTTCGTTCAAGTACTGTACAAGAAGTACATCGCTCTGCCGAATGAGCCTTCCGAAGGGACCATCCTAGCGGCAGAGAGCGTTCTGAGCCAAACGGGAGAAGATTCCCCTCTAATGGAGGAACAGGAACTCGGCCATCCTGTGGAAGTCGATTCCGTAGATGCAGGAGTCGCCATTGTCAGCTATCAACATCTAATTGACAGCCTACCATTCGGCTTATACCCAAACTTCATGACATCTTTGGCGGGGTTGACGACTCTGTTACTCCTCTGGCCCCTGCCAATCATCCTCTCTACTTCCACATCATCCAGTGGCCACCCTACGCAAGCCTCATCAGCATCTATTATCGTTTCAATCTGTGCAATCGCGACCGCAGGCTTGATATGGAACTCTGGGTACCTGGTCCTTCTATCTATTTGGGGTCCGGTTCTTTCCTCTGTCGGGAATCTACTGACCATCGTACTTATGCTACTGGTCGACACAATCTTCATGAACTCTCCCATGCCGACATTGTTCAGCGTCATTGGATGTGGCATGATTGCTGCTGGCTTTGGTGTGTTAGTGTGGGAGTTGATTCATGAGCAGAGATAGAGAACGCGTGTATTTTAACCAGACAACTTTTATTTGGCTAAACTATGTATCCTAATCCTTGAATTTACTTGGGTTTAGAAAGAAACATCATGAGAAAAGCTACAAAAAGAAAGCATCCAATGCATCTCGAGCTCACGAACGATCGGCACCTCTCATACACCCCTGACTCCACATTCTATTCCCACCTTAACCGTTTTCCGTTGGGAAACATGCGGACAATATCACGGCGTTGACCATGCCAACACACCTGACCCTCCGGATGCCCGTCGTGGTCATCAATCATGCCATCCCGTGTACAGTCCTTACTAGAGATGTGAGGTGGTACAAGAGTACCGATGCCATCCCTCGCAAGGTCCAGATCCAAGCTTGAGTTGTCAAGAGTAACGCGGGTCGGTGTACCGTACACCAGTGGCAGTTACCCCGACTTTGGACCTGACTGTCAGATGCGAACAATGGAGCGGACATGAAAATTGAGACGACAATCGATCTAATGAAGGTTCAGGAAGCCATGGAGCATGGTCGATGTAACCTCATCGTCGTGATTGAGAGGGTTTGAGTGATGGTTGTTGTGTTTGTCGCTGGCTACGGCGGACTGGCGCAATAGTACCAGTCTCAGCGATCGAGCCGTTAGAGGTATTCTACCATGCCATCAGTACGAGAGAGATATTGGCCTGATGAGACGCCACTTACTGCAGGGGTTGACTTCGGCTTTCTTGCTTGCTTCGGGCCTTGATTGTCGCGATCGGATACATCTCTGTCTGCGAATACAGCTGCTACCGCTGCGGGAACAATGATTTCTTGCGTGGGTTGCCTTGCCTTACTTCCGGCCTTGCTTGTCATTCTTGTTTCTGATGGGACCTGCTTCGTCCCTTTTACAACTGACCTTTTCCTCCTATTGATTGGGGGGATATCTGCGCTGGGACCAGCAGTAGGAGCCGTTTTCTTTCGCGTCCGTAGCCCATCGTCTGTGATTTGCTCTTGATACGGGGCATCATCCCGGAGTTGTATTGCATTCGTCCTACGTTTCTTCTTTGTCCTTATTGTTTCTTCTTCTGATTCCAGATCTGACAAATCTTCTTCCTCTATGTACTCCAAACTCCTTTCTCCTCGTTTGTACTTCCGAATGCGACTGGTTTCTCTCGGTGTCCAGTTATCGCGTTGGGACTGACGACCATCACCGATAACATTACTGTCTAATTCATCAGGTGATTCCTCTGGAACGGGGTCATAGGGATTATCGTGGCCCCAGTATAGCTGGCGGCGAGGGTCGTTGACGTCCTCTTGATAGAGTCTAACCCAAGGCCGTGTCGTAGACGTCGGATCGTCAATCTCTGGTTCGGGTAGCTCGAGTTTGACATCATGCAGTCTAGTAACTGTCATGGGGGCAGTACCCAGATGTTGGAATCTTGGCTCTGGCATAGGGAACGGCAAGTCCCTAAAATCAAGACCCTCCTCCTCTTCCAATACACGGGCGACATCACGTTGCTCTCCACGGATGCGACGGAGCCTTTCGCGATTCTCAGGGGTATCAGGATCAACCAGACGAGCAAGGCTCTCTGCACGGTTCTCATACAGCGTGTTGATTCTGTCGACACCGAACCGGATATGATCCATCTCCTCGCAAGTCCAGCCTTGTTCCTTTTGGTCCAGAGTGGAACGAAATTGACGGATTTCCTCTTCGATGTCTGTCTCCTCCTCTTCCTCGTCGGATTCATGCATTGGGTTTGCACGTCCCTTGCCCTTCCTATCAGGCTCGGGAGCTCGAGATCTGCAGTTTGGTGCACCATTCGTCGCCTTCGCTACTTCTCTCGGAAATGGCAATAATTTTGGTGCCAAGGCGCCTCGCGAGGCCATCTGTGCCTCCTTTTCATTATGATTGAGCCAGGATTTCATGGGCACAACTCCTTTGAAAGCAGGAACGTCCAGCCTTACCGCATCCTCAGCACCAGGCCCGGGTACGGGAAGCTTTCTTGGTCGCAGAAGCTTTCTGACGGCGTTCACAGAAGGGTATCCGCGGGGAAGAGGACCCTTCAAGACAGTAGGAGTTATTCGATTGGACGACGTCGATGATGAAGCGTTCGTTTGTAGGTTATTGGGAGCCTCTGGTTGGTCGGCGTTGATAGAAGCGGTCGAATGGGGAACCGTCTTTGGCTTGGGCGTCGATTCGTCTTGCGAAGTGGGTCCGGGAGGTTGGATTCCACTCCATTCTGGCGGCACTATGAGACGTGGCACTACTAAACCCTCCTCCCACGTCTGGATCACCAGTTCTGTCCGCTCGGCCATAGTTTTGTCAAGCATTCGTTGCTCAGCTTCTTCCGCTTGCTTTTCAGCTACAGTCCGAGATGGTCGGAGGCTGGTGGCCTCTTCATAACTCCTCAGCAGCACCTTGTAATGCTTCTTGAGTTCATGGAAATCAGATTCCATATCACACCAATCAGTCAATACGCTGTTGCTGAGCTTGGAAAATTTGACGAGCTGGCATGTCGTAAATCTTAGCTACTTTCAGCGTCAGCGTCTGAATGGATTGAAAACAGGCGATGTACGTACCACTTTTCGCAGCTGCCTCCTAAGCTCGTCGGAAAGGGCCAGCTAACACTATATGTTAGATATACGATAGAAGGTGATAGCGTGTATCTTACCTCTTCATGGAGTAGTTGATTCTCCTCTGATAGTCGCTTCAAAGCATCATCCGTCCTCAATGCTTTTTGACTTAGAGCAATTCGCGCATGAGCATTCTGATGAGATATCATCAGTAAGTTCAGCATGGCGGGGGTAATACGGGGCATTTAGTTGAGGCCAGCTGGCTCACCCTCAAGAAATTCTGGTAAACACCATCGTATTCTTCAGCCATAGCTTTCCGTGAAGCAGTTTCTGCTTTGAGTTGTTCCTCAAGTTGGTTGTGGCGTTCGTTAACCATGGAGATCTGCGGGAACGCGCTCGTCAACATACAGCCTCTCGTACGCGATGGGGCCCAGAGGCGCGTCGAGAACGCGAAGCATCCGTTTTAGCAGCCTCATATAAGGTGGATATCGCCGACGTTGTCGGGATCAAGACGTTCCACTCACAAAGTTGGCGAAGTATTCGCTGAACTCAGTGCCAATCTTAGACCATGGCCCATCAACGGATCTCCTGGGTGTTGAATGTGTTTGTCGCAAGCTCCTTGGTTCGATTGGATCCGCCATTGCAACCAGCGGCGAGTGGGGGAGGTCAAAGGGTGTTTGGTTTTGTTTGTCGGCTCGGCTGGTCGTTAATTACGAGCATTAAAGAGCCAGCGAGAAAGCAAGATGCATTACAAAGGAAATAAACAATAATTATGGTGTATATGACCACAAATAAAACCCTATTACGATGTTCAAGACCATCCCCATCAAGACAGCTTGGAGCATCCCGAGCGAGAACGGGTGACCAGGAACTGGGTCCATGATAGTATCTGCAGGCCATATTCTATCCAGAGGAGTAGCTAGGCGCTCTGGTTGGTCGCGTGCACCACTTGTAGAACGGGCACCTTCTCTTTCTTCCTCCTCAGTCTCCGGGCCTTGTGGAACTGCATCCTCTGCCGATCTCGAAGGCGTTGCATCTAAAGAGGATACAACTCTGTTCAAACTTTGGTTTAGACCTATCCATACGTCGCCATCGTAGAAAGCTGGCAATCTCTCCATCAATTTGAAAACAGTCGCTGGCATGAATGGGAAAAAGAACCCTAGAATTACGCCTTGCGTAAAGTTTCTGATGAAAGATGAATACGTTGTTGAAGGAAGCACCCGAGATAGCAAGGAATCTGAAGGCGATGGGGCCGGAACCTCCTCGTATGTTGAAGGTTGGTTAATAGTTTCGACCCAATTGGCCTCCAGCTGATTTATTTGCGTGGGAGTGGGATCTTTGAAAGTAAGCCATCATCGGTACTCGTATTTAAAACGCTTACTGTAGCCTGCACCATTTGCTTCATTACCGTTCCTTGCATTCCCATATAAGAGTCGTCGGAAGGCACCACGCACTGTCTCCACATCTTGTCTAGGTAAGCCAGCATCTGTGAATCTGTCGTACGGTGAAGGCTGGTCGGTCTGAAGAGGAAAGGGGCTCAACTATACTAAACAGAATATAGTAATTCAATTTACGTACGAGTTGGTCTGCATCTGTATCAGAATCATCTGACTTTGGATCACTTGCTGAACAGTGTAACCATAGGGGAGAAGGCTCCTGAAAGCTCTGTCTACGCATCGCTTTACCATGGGTAACTCTTTCACTCGTTGATGGTCGTGAAAGTGCTTCCTGTGGCTGGGAAGACGCAGGGGGCCTCAGTGAACTGAGATGCGTGTACTCAAAGAGCAGTTTCCCGGCATGTATGAGTTTAATTTGCTTCTCCTTCAAGTGGGGACGACTCCTTCGTATCTACAGAATACTCTTCAGTTTCTCAACACTCAAATGAGTTGTCGACATACAACATCCGCAACACCATCAATAGTCATGTCTGGAGGGAGTTCCAGCGAAAGGTCGGAGCTATTATCCGCGAATCTGATGACTATAGGTATGGTCGTCTGCTTCGAGTGGTCTTCCAGCTGTCCAGACGTGGGTACGAGTATTGGGTACGCTCGCCTCTTTCCCTTGGCCTTTTCACTCATGGAATAGTTTTCGCTCATTTTGGTTCATTTCTATATGTTTGTGTAATTATTCCTACCAAATTGCTGTGAAGATAGTATATGGTCGGATGACGGACGGCGCTGGGTTCAAAATGGAGACAAAGGTTGGCCCTCACCGCAATCATTGAAGGTGTCCAAGATAATATTGCACTTTGATTTTGGCTCCTATTCTCAGAATGCCACCATCATTTATGGACTCGCTAATCGTGTGTTGTTCAATCTGCCGCGCACAAGCAATTTTCGCTCACAAACATAATCTACCTCCATCCTGTCACCGTCTTCGCATAAATAAATCAACAATACCTTGTACGCATTAATAATGGAAGGCGGGCGGAGTGGCCGGAACCTCTGTCGACCTTCTGTTTTTTCCAATAGACACACTGAAGACGCGTCTTCAGTCCTCTCAAGGCTTTATCCAAGCTGGGGGATTCAAAGGTGTCTACAAAGGGATTGGAAGTGTTGCTTTAGGAAGCGCACCAGGGGGTAAGCTGCGTTCTCTCGTTTGAAGCAGCCGAATGACAGGGAGAACAGCTGCGGCATTCTTTACTACCTATGATACTCTGAAGAAAACAATAAAGGTTGCTCCCGGGTGGGAACCCTTGTCTCATCTAATATCTGCTTCCTGCGGAGAAGTCGTACGTTGCTCATGCCCTATTTCCTGTAATTCCACTCAGATGCCATAGGTCGCATGTATTATCCGTGTGCCAACTGAAGTCGTCAAATCTCGTACTCAAACATCTTCATACGGACCGCTGGCCTCTTCCTTAACGTCTGCCCGGATGACGCTACGCACCCAGGGATGGAGAGGTTTCTACAAAGGATTCGAGTTAACTATCATGCGAGAGGTTCGTGTCACGGACCATTTTGGGATTTAAAGCTGATTGTTTAGCTAGATTCCATTCACCTCAATACAATTTCCGGTTTACGAGTTTCTGAAGCTCAAGTTGGCTGACATCCTAGGGAGAGAGCGAGGAAAGCTTCGCGCATACGAAGCTGCTCTCTGTGGAAGCCTTGCAGGTGGAATTGCCGCTGCATCCACAACCCCTCTTGACGTTTTGAAGACACGAGTTATGCTCGATATTAAGGTTTGAGCAGATAGATGATGGCTATACGTTATCTGACATACGAGTTACTACAGGCCTCAACTGCGGATGCTACTCCTTCACCGTTAGCCATGTTGCAAAAAATCTATCGCCAGGAGGGTGTTCGTGCTCTTTTCTCCGGTATTGTTCCCCGTACTCTATGGATATCTGCTGGTGGTGCTGTCTTTCTCGGAGCATACGAATGGACTATCGGTACCCTCCAGAATGTATAGAATCGCCTGTGTTTAAGGCGCAGAGTTCGATATTTGGCTTTTTTGAATTAACTTATCATTGTTTATACGTCAAATCCACCGTTCTGCGATCGTCAAGTTCATTGACGAATCTTGGACCCCTTTTCTTCCTGTGTGGACTTGTGAGACCAAACTCCCCGTCCCCACGTGTTAATGTTGGTCTTCAGATCACGGAAACACGGTATCAGACCTAAAATATCTCCAAACGCGCAGTTTGCCAGGCAGCCAACGTTTAGGAATGTAGCCAACAGGTCAAGCAGTGGAGGAAACGATGACCCCACCCTATATTGTCAAACTTTGGTTAGAAAAAATGACTACGAGGGATATCTCAATAGCTTCCTATTTCCACCACGGATCAGAAATGAATATCTCGCACTGAAAGCGTTCAACGTAAGTTATGACTACTCGCTATTTCGATCTAAAAATGTAAACTCACTCCTCTGGCTGTCTCTAGACGGAATTGGCGATGATTCCAGAGGCAACATCGCAGTCCACGATTGCCCAAATGAGGTTAACGTTCTGGCGGGATGCTGTCAAGGCAATTTACGAGGTGCCAGCTGCTCTCCGGGAGTATATGGTCTATTCTAACCTCGTATACAGGGAAATCCTCCGCAACAGCCGGTCGCTTTGGCATTGCGACCGCTGACCATGGTTGTCCCATCCTATCATTTGCTTAGAATTGTCGACGCTCGAGTATGTATCAGCCTCAGACCATCGGTTTCACTATCTGACTGGTTCTAGATCTCCGAAGTAAAACACCCGGGATTTGTTTCTGTAGAAGACTTAACGTCGCATGCAGAATCCACGTCATCCACTCTCCTCTATGCATTTCTCTCCCTGCTCAATCTCTCATCATCTTCATTATATTCTCACGCTGCCTCTCATATCGGTATAGCCAATTCGTATGCCATCCTTCTACGCGCTCTTCCATTCCAAGCTTCCAAACGGCGACTGTTTGTACCAGCCGAATTAACAGCAAAACATGGGGTCAGTCAAGAAGAGGTGTTTCGACTTGGTGGGGATGCCCGCGGGATCAGCGACGCCGTTTATGAACTTGCCTGCCTTGCCAATGATCATATCAACACAGCGAAGAGCATGTTCGAGGGTAAAAAAATTCCTCCAGAAGTTCTTCCGGTGCTATTGACGGCTGTAAGTCTTTATGTCTCTGTAACAGAAATCGCTAAATGATTCTAGGTCCCAACAATATCCTATCTCAATCGATTGGAATCCTCCAACTTCCATGCATTCGAGCCAAAACTTCAATCTCGAGACTGGAAACTTCCTTATAAACTCTGGATCGCACAGTTTCGGCGGTCCTTTTGATTCATTATTTGTCATTCAAATTCGGGTTAGTTAATATTATCGGTAACGAAAAATGGTATTCAAAGACCAAACATTATACTACACGAAGCATAAGAACAGACATTGCCGAAACAAGGTGGTAAAAGGGCAAGGTCGCTCAGGGTTGCAACGATGAGTATGTAACCTGGAACGAGCAATAGAATAATCTGTAGTTATCAAAAAGCACTGGCATAGGCCACGGATGATTTTCACGTGACTCGTCTATCGCAGACCGACGATCACGACGTGGGTCCAAAATGAAACAGAGACAAAAAGGAATGTAACGGGAGGAGAGTGAGCGGATTGCTGACAATCAGCATTGACCATAATCCAAAGGGCTGACGGAGACGTGACGAGAAAGGAACGTGAGAGAGCCTCTAGAACTCCAGGGCTCGACGAAATAAGCACGTGAGGGATGGTCGGAATCCAGCGCGTGGCTGGAAGTATGATATGCGATCGAGTCCCGACCCTGAAGGCGGTGACAAGTATCGTGGGGAGGAGTTGAATCGCAGAGCTTTACAACCCGAGGTCTTGGAGCAGTCTGGTCCTATCCTCCTTAGTGATGTTGCGAGTTGCTCTTCTGGCAAGCAGTTTGTCCGTCCTATACTTCTCGTACAGAACCTCCCTGGTATTGATCTTAAGGGCCTTGAAATGGGTGGAGAAGACTGCCGTTCTAAGCGCCACGAAGTCGGAGTGCGCGGGGTCCAAGACGTCCAAAGTTCCCCATTTATAATGACGAACAAACTTGCCCCGAGGGAACTCTCGGAAAGAGCCATCTTCATTGTGACCATGGTATTGTCCCGGGAACGCTGAAGGGGGAGCCGAACTTCGTTGACTGCGAGGGGTTTGGGGCTCAACATCAGTCGGATTGAGTAGACTCTTTGGAACTGGCTCGCTGTTTTCAGAAGGTGCATGCTCGCCCCTTCGCCTAGGCTGAGGGGAGACGATAGCGAACGGCAAAAGGGCTTCTAGGGCAGACCTAGAGAGCCTGGTTCCAGTTGGAGAAATAGCGTGGCTACCATCCGGTAGTGGCACTTCCTCGTCGCTGTCTGGCGACGGCTCATCCAAGCCACTTCTGCGTCTCCTTGAGCGGGAACGTTCGCCACCTGTGAAGCTCTTACGAGAACGAATACGAATGACGGGTCGTGCCTGTCGCTCCTCTTCGTCCTCCCGTGGTGCCTCAACAGCGTCCGTTTGTCCTTCGTTGGATTCCGTCGTAGATGCTACCGTCGCACTGCTCTCGAGAGGTTCAGGAACGGCAGTTTTGGTGGCTTTTTGGGACACCGTAGATGGGGAAAAGACTCCGAATCCAATACCGGCCGATACGAGCTCCCTCCGTACGGTTCGCTTGACAGCTCGTAAGCGACTTTCGGTAAGGGCGTCGGTACGGGCAATAACAGGAAGTATATTGACACGAGCAGCAAGCCTTTTGATGACGCGAATCTCCGCGGGGTTCATTGTCAAGTTCATGTGATGGTGAGCTCCGTCGTCAAAGTCGGACTCATCATCAGATGAATCTTGACCCGCATCTTCCTTGGTGGTAAGCGATACGGTGACTTGAGAACGTGTGAGGCTCGGTAGGCGCGACTTAGCGCGGCGAGAGTTGACCGTCATAATGGAGTTGGGATCGATGAAGTATAGGCACCTATCGAGAAGTCGAGTGATTCAGAAAAAAAAGAAGCATTTCGGAGTATGAATTGACTCACAAATGGACGTGTTGATCACCCTTGTTCTGACGAATGACTTTTGATTCCTGGCTAGCCATTTAGGGATAAATTTCTCAAGAAGCGTGAGAGTACGCACCTCGCCCATAGTCTCGTCATATTGCTGGTCTAGATATTTGACCAAAGAGGAGACGGAGCGTTCCAAGCCAAGTTCATCGCCTTCTGCGTAAGAAAGGCCGGGGGTGTCGATGAGCGAAAGTAGGATGCGGTCATACCGCCCCTCCGCTATCTCAACACAAACGGTCTGCACAGATCGGGTACTCTTTCGTGTCTTTGACATGAAGGTTTCCACCGACAATTTTTGCTCCGGCGTAGCAGTGGACGAGATTTCCGACGTCTCCAAGAACATTTTGAGCATCGACGTTTTTCCGGTTGATTGTGGACCAGCTACCATGATCTAAATACACAATGGTGAATGAGCTTTTCAGGAATGGAATAACGCTGTTGGGGACGTACATTCAAAGTAGGCGCGACCCTCCGGCGTTGGGAGCGAGAGATACTGAGCGTTTGATGGGCACCAGAGCGAATGTAGCTCCCAATCTGGGCTCCTTTGGACGTGAAGAAACTCGCGATTGTGCCATTAGCTGGTCCGTCGCTGGAAGGCGATCCAGCCCTGAACGGCCTATGGTAACTGACGGAGGACTTGGAACCGTCGTTTGTCTGAGTAACACTCTTTCTAACAGCATGGACTTCATTGATATCAACCAAGTTTTCAGGCCACGGGATCCCTTGGGCCAGTACCGATGGTAGACTGGGAGACGTTGGGATGGACGGCTCCTCTTTCTTCTTCTTGCCGCGGAGAGAGATTCCAAGCACCATTTTCACTCGATTTGGCTCTTTGAGATATGGTCCGGCGCCGCTTTGTAGGTTGGAGAACTAGAGCTCTCCGAGGTCCAGCAACGGCAGAGTCCAAAAGAGTTTCAACGAGCAGGCCGCCTCGCTGTCTCGTATTTAAATGCTAAACCCAAGCCACTTCCCTGAAACTTAACAAGGGCCCTCGTCACCTGTCTAACTTTTTCCCTAACGATCGCGTTTGTTTCGCTGATGCCTGTCTCAGCCGGATGGAGGTACAGCGGGAAATGGATCATCATAACGGACGGCTTTACAAGAGTGTACAGCTGGTTTTGAGACAATCTACGCGTCATCAATTAGCTTCCCGCTATCCTTCGTATCCTTCGGGGCCTTCGTCGTCGATGCAGTCGCAGGTGCGGTCGTATTAGTCCTCCTCGATGCTTGTCTTGGGTAGAATTCGGCGATGATTTTCGGGTTGATACGATTGAGAAGCTCTTTAGGGAAGATGCGGAGTAGTGACCACGCAAGGTCGAGAGAGTCGAAGATAGTACGAGACTCATATGCACCTAAAACAAGAAGTTAAGCGGACCTTCCCGATTTGTTAATGTTAAATGGATACCTTGTCCAACGAATTGGGTTTCGAATTTCTCTAAGAATTCAAGGGCGAGCTTGTCTTCCGATGAGAGTGCTTCTTCACCAACTACAGCTTTCATTGCGGCGGCATCGCGTCCGATAGCGTATTTGGCATACTATAACAGGTAAGTCAGGAGCTTAGTCGCAATATTCAATAGGCGGTGCGCACCAATTGGTTGGAAACATCACCGTGATCCTTTCTTGTCAACTTCTCTCCGATAGCGCTCTTCATCAGACGAGAAAGGGAAGGAAGGACATTAATCGGCGGGTAAATCTGTCTGTTGTGTAGTTGACGGTCAACGAAGATCTGGCCCTCCGTGATGTATCCAGTTAAGTCAGGAATTGGGTGAGTGATATCTAGAAGCGATGAATTTCCTTCCTATCCTCCAACTAGAAAACCCACCATCATTTGGCATGGTCAAGATTGGAATTTGTGTAATCGAGCCATTTCGTCCTTCAACTCGACCGGCGCGCTCGTAGATGGTCGAAAGATCGGTGTACATATAACCTGACAGAAACTAAGTATTCGATTACTCGAATCCAGTTGGGTGTCTCCTACCTGGATAACCACGACGGCCTGGGACCTCTTCACGGGCCGCGCTGACTTCACGAAGGGCATCCGCATATGAGGACATGTCCGTCAAAATGACCAACACGTGCTTCTCCAATTGATATGCATAATATTCTGCGGTAGTGAGGGCGAGACGAGGAGTGATGATCCGTTCGATCGTTGGGTCGTTTGCAAGGTTCAAGAATAGGGTGACACGATCCAGTGAACCATTTTCCTCGAAGTCTGACTTGAAGAAACGCGCTGTCTCCATGTTGACACCCATCGCCGCAAAGACGATCGAAAAGTTGTCTTCGTGACCATCTAGTACGCCTTTGGTAGGTCCCTTGACCAATCCAGCTTGTCGACAGATTTGAGCGGCGATCTAAATAGGTGCATTGTTAGACCAAAGCATCCGGAATGAGAAATGTCTTACTTCGTTATGCGGGAGACCTGCAGCAGAGAAGATTGGAATCTTCTGTCCACGAGCGATCGAGTTCATGACATCAATAGTAGAGATACCCGTTTGGATCATTTCCTCCGGATAGATACGAGAATATGGGTTGATAGGCGAACCTTGAAGCCGGTCAGGTTGGTCTGGGAACGAATAAGCAACACACACCGTTGATATCGAGATAGTCTTCGGCGAAAACCTTTGGTCCCTTATCGATCGGGTTGCCCGAGCCGTTGAAGATTCTGCCCAACATGTCCTCTGCCACTGGCAACTTCATACTTGATCCAGTGAATTCGACGTGAGTAGCCTTGACGTCGACACCAGCAGTACCTTCGAATACTTGAACGATCGCCTTCTTACCCTGCACTTCCAAAACTTGACCGCCACGACGTGTTCCATCGGGTAACGTCAATTGGACGATCTCGTTGTAGGATGGAAACTAGGCGGTCAAAATTTAGTTTGGTGACTACGATGAGTGTTAAACATCAAATGACATGCCTTGACATTGTCCAGGACAACAAGTGGCCTGAGAGAGCATTGTCAGGCATTGCGTTGCATGCGTGGAACATGCACCACTCACCCGTTTATGGCTGATACCGTTCTATAATCTATTATGGACGCAATCAGATAGTGTTTTCTAGAGTCGAGGGTCAAACTCACCGAGTCTGGGGTGGATTTCGTATTTGCGAGTGACGGCTGCAGCATTGAGAGCCGCAAGCTCCTTATCCGATAATCTAGCGTCCGTCATCGTCGATTTCTGGGCCTTATCAGCTGTTATAATAGGCCCTAAGAGTTGGTGCAGGGAGCGAGCTCTTACGGCCCAGCCTCACTCTCACAACTCTTCAGTCCTCAACCTGAACATCCAGCCCTGCCCATGACATCTCAAACGGTCGCGTATCTATCGGAGAAGAACATGTACAGCTCAGCTGGTCATGCTCGAGTCATTCTGTGCCGAGTCACGCCGGCGTTGCGCATTGCCATATGAGGCAACAGCGCCTGCCCGACGCGAGAGCGCCGCGTTTGCACTGCCGCCCGCCTGGTTATATAAGGAAAGTGCGCCTCGACGGGAGCAAACCTTAAGCAACATCACAATCTACGATCGCCTGCCATGCAAATTTGCCTCGAAATCTCTGGAATCAAACCAAAAGTCATCTTGGAAGACAATGAGGAATGCAAGATGGCCTCTCATTCATCGTAAGTCTACCTATCTACTTGTGGCAACGATGTCCTGGCATGTAGAAACCCGCTGAAACTCCATCGATCATCTGATTTACAGCGACCTTATTTGGAAGATCAAGGTAAAAACATAATCGCATTGAGAAGGCGCATACTCACAACTATCACGCGTAGCGTACTGGCGACCACTACTCTTGCAATTGCTACGTGAGTCCTGCCGCGTCCAAAGTTGCTATTAGAACTCACATATTGGAAACAGAGCTGGGTTTACCAGAAAAATCCCATCAACGGTCGAAGCTGCAAGCACCTCAGGGAACTCCTTGGTAACAGATACGAGGACGCCCGTATTGTCTGGGCCGGATCCAACGGTGCAAGTGCAAAATCTGCATCTGCTTCGAGTAGCAACGACCAAATGGATACTGATGGGACGAGAAAACGGGCTCGCTCCTTGACCGTCTCTTCTGACGAAGATGACGATGTCAAGGACACTTCGCCTAAAAAGAAAGTAAAGAAGTCGAGTGGAAGTCCACCTAGTTCCTCAGGCCCTACGAACATCGCCGTCAATGTACTTCTCGCTCAGACTTGGACAGAAGAGAAGGGATGCGACCCTACTGGTTATTGGATTTCCGAGAAACTGGACGGCGTTCGGTACGTTGTCCGTGAGAATATAAACGGCTTGAGCTCAAAGAATATAGCGCATTCTTCAATGGCCAAGGCTTTTATAGCCGCCTTGGGAACAAGTTCTTCGCCCCAGACGACTTTTCGGCTAAGTGGAGTATGTCATCCTCATGCGTATCATTTAATGCAGATACTTACACGTTTCAGAGTCCAAACTGCCGAAGAATGCAACGCTCGATGGAGAGGTCGGTAGAGATATTGCGCTCGTTTGGACCAACAAACTGACTTCCTTGAAAGCTTTTCACTGGACGCAATAAGTTCCAAGACACCGTGTCGATTGTACGGTCAGGTGCCTCCTCTCGCTGGCCAGAAGTCACATACTATGTAAGATTCTATGGGCATTATTCGATTTACCATCAACTAAGTTATTTTCTTCAGGTTTTTGATGCTCCTTTCATGGGAAATAGGCCGTTCGAGGAACGCCTTGCCTTCCTGAAGAAAATATTTGGCGATTCCGACGCGCCAACCTACTCAAATGTTATCGTGGTGGAGCATATCAAGTGCACAGGAAAGAACCACGTGGTGGACAGATTGAAGGAGTTGCAGAAAAAGGGTGCCGAAGGCTTGATGCTTCGACAACCTCAGTCGTACGTGGTCCAAGCAGCTGCTGAATATTCCTTTGACAATGATTCGTCCATATAGGCGCTACGAATCCAAGAGATCCTCCACGCTTCTCAAAGTCAAGACGTTCTACGATGCAGAAGCGTTAGTGATTGCGCACCACAAAGGAAGCGGGAAGAACGCCGCAGTCATGGGTGCTATCGAAGTCGAAATGGCCTGTGGAAAGCGCTTCAAGATTGGCACTGGGTTTTCCGATGCCCAGAGAAGGAAGCCTCCGAAGATTGGATCAATTGTTGTGTACAAGTTCCAAGAGCTGTCGAAGGGTGGAACTCCGAGGTGCGCTTTCCAACCTGCTCAAAACGCTGGTCCTCGAGCATATGCTTACGAGTTGTTTCAAATGATAGGTTCCCGGTCTACGTTGGCGATGCAATTGACAAGACGGAGCCCAAGGATGCTGTCATTCGCGTCATTGATTCTGGAGATGACGACCAAGATGGATCTGATTGAGAAAACATCCAGGACAACTTGAAAATCTAATGCATATCTAAAATGGCTGGTTATGGCGATATCTATGCGGAACTTGTGATTAAAACTACAGTGATACCCATATTTGGAAGAAACCGTATGAAACGAATCTGTTTCCGATTCTCACGTTTAGCGATCATGTAATCGTTCTGACACTTCTTCTATTTCATATTGACCTCAAAACGTACTCGTCTAAATTGGGAAGCCTTGTGGCTAATTCCTGACTTCTGAGCTCCTGACTGCACCAAAGCTTTCAATGAACATGGACACAGGTGCACCACCCTTGAACGCCGCGGACGGGCTGGCAGGTCCGGAGCACAACGCGCTGCGAATGGCCTGGGTCATGTAATGAGGGCCACAAGCTGGAAACAATACGGACGAAGGATTATCAGATATAGAATAGGAAAATTCGAGTAAACGGTCCACTGACCAACAACGGCAACGGGTCCCCTGGACGATTGAATCTCGTCAGATAAGAGACTCGGGATGTCGGGACGGCCTGCGGCGATCTTGACTTGTGAGCTGGTAGGCGAGGGCGAATCGATTGTCTTCTCCTTCTCGTCTGAAATTGGAGACACGGGAGATCCCAAGTCACCTTGCTTATCGAGAGATGGCAGAGAGTCGTCCTGTCGAGAAACACGAATACACAACTCGACATCAAGGAGACCATTGGCTTCCTTGTGTGTGGCTTCAATCTTGTCAATCGCCCATTTGAGATCCCCTAGCCTGAGCGTCAGCGTATCGGTATTGGACGATATGTAGACCACCTACCACGCTGCTTCACGCTCCACACAAATAACACTCTCTGAACTAGGGACTTTCCGCGCCGTGCGGTGCTGGAAACTCGTTAATTAAGAGTTGATGTAACCCAAAAAAAGGCACTAACCCCACTATATCGAGAAGCAATGGTAGAGTAGAAGCTATTCCGGATCCTCCTGTGGTATCGTGAGAATCGTCAATTGGTTCGAGCAAAACACGGACATACCAGCAATTAGGACGACGGTGGTGAACGTATTCACAGGCGGCGGCTTTCCGTATGGACCATCAGCCAGTGCCGTGACCAGTTCACCATGGTGCCTCAAGCCGTATTCATAGAGTCTGCGGGTAAATCCATCCATGGCACGGATATAGAACACAAGGTCCGTCGGTTTAGGAACCCCATGTTCGTCTGTCTCCGGGATATTCGCAATCGTCATAGGATGGGATTCGAAGGGCAGGATAGAAATGCCTGGAAGCGTAAGGAAGACATGTTGACCTGCTTCCCAGGTCATGTGGCGATTTGGAAGGATGAGGCGGATAGAACCGTTCGCAACGTA
>WSTO01000147.1:0-23318 GCA_019627685.1 Serendipita sp. 399 | reverse complement strand
CCAGCCGAGAAAATGTGTGGCTGGCCCCAATTCGAGTTTGGTGAGAAGATGGGAGAGAATGGTAGGTATACCATAGTCCGCAAATTAGGCTGGGGTATGCACTCTAGTACATGGCTAGCTCGCGACGACGTGTAAGCATGCTCGTTTGTTAATCGAGCGAGAGACATATATAACTCTCTCTGATAGAGACAAAAGATACGTTGCCGTGAAGGCCTTGACCGGACATATCACTGAGCTTGTGTGGCGATACTATGTTTTTGAGGAACAAATACTTGAAATGCTTTCCAAACCGCCAGCTTCGCCTCATTGCGTTCCGCTTCTGGACAAATTCACGCTCCCCGGTTTAGGATCTGCGGGAAACCATATCTGTTTTGTCATGCCCGTTTACAGAGGTGATGTCAGGAAGCTGATGGGAGCAGATCAAAGCGAGTCACTTCCACTTCCACTGGTCAAGCGGATCCTTCTCCATATTCTTCGTGGCCTTGCTCATACTCATTCTCATGGCGTCGTTCACACCGACCTCAAAAGTGATCAATTTTTCATCAAACATGATTTGACGACCGAGGAGATCGATAGGTGTGTCGAAGACGATCCACCTCGGAGACACCCTCCCGAAATGTCCGAAGATGGTGTTGTCCATGTTGCTGTATCGCAACCCTTGCCCATGGTCTCCATGGAAGAGGCGATGAGAGCAACATACGTGCTGGGTGACTTTGGATGCGGTAGGTACTCTGCAAAGTTTGTGCTAGAGTACCCGGCTCATTATTATCAAAGCTTTCGAGGTGAAATTCAAACCAACATACACCATAACATCGCCAGCTCTTCGTCCTCCAGAAGTATACCTTGGTGGACAGTGGGGTACTGAAGCTGATATTTGGACTTTTGGTTGTCTTGTGAGCTGGCTCTATACGCGCCTCCAGATTTCTCACGTTTTGATCAGGTATTCGAATTGATAAATTCCAACCCTCTCTTCTCGTATAAGCCTAATCCCAAACTTGGTCTCGACGAAACTGCGCACATTCTATATCAGATGATTGTCTTCTCCGGTCAGGATTTTAGTCGAGAGTTGTTGAATGACTTTCCACTGGCCGATCAGTATTTCGACTCCGAGTGTACGTCTATACCACATTTACTAGGTTTCAATCGCTAACCTGCACTATCAAGGTAATCTCAAGGGCAACCCGAAGATTCCCAACACTATTATTGAACATGCATTTCAGCAGTTCAAAAAAATTCCCCGGGTCGATATAAGCAAGACGGCATTCTTCATGCGCCGTTGTCTTTCCCTATATCCTGAAACCCGAGCTAAAGCGGAGGAATTATTGGATGATCCTTGGTTCGAAGGCGTCGAGTGACCAAGTCCATTCTCTTACCTGCCGACTCGACTCGCACCGAACGAAAGTTTTGGGCACGTTGGTAATGGCGAGCGTCACCTCGCTAAGATATTTGACGGTCTTTCGTCTTGTCAAGAGGTTGCGAAACCAATGTGGGTTGACCTTACTTCCATTGACATACTCTAATAAGCTTATGGGTCGGAGTAGATGTTGACTAAAACTGTGGACGACGTTCAGTTCCAGTGTGGTGGGCAATGATTCCACAATTCGGTGCACAATCTGTAGGAACAACCTTCTCTGTACAAATTCCATCGTGACATATAAGAGTATTGACATAATTAGCTAGTCGAACATAGCTCATGTATTGACTATATAGCAAAAAGACTGGTGGTTTGATTGATGCTCTGTTCAAGCGACAACGGCCTAAGGCCCTCTCGAACATGAACGAGCGAAGGACACTGTTGTGAGTATTGGATGCTCATTCTGACCTTTTCAGTGCTGCCTCAACCCGGACGCGTATCACCGTAGTCAACTTCACCGCCCCGACCACTTGTGGTGCACCAGATGAAGGACAACACAATGTGGACAACACAATGTGGACAACACAATGTGGACAGAAGGTGATGACCAAGCATCGCCTACAATATCAGAGGCCTTCAAGTCATTGGAAAAGTCGGTTTGAGAGAGTGTCCATGTCCAAATGTGCAACGTAGGAGGGAGCCGAACACAGCTATGTACAGTTAGATTTCGACCTACAATTCGTTATTTGTCAAGATACAGACCCTCAAGAGGACATTGAAAGTGAAGGTTGATGGAGAAATGTTACAGCGACTGTTGACGGCATGTGTGGAGGAAGATCGAGGGAAGGGAAAAATCAATGATGGGGTGTTAGCGAGGAACGTGGAAAGCGCTGAGAGTCGGAGAAGCATGACTGCATTCTCCTTCTTGTTGTGATTGAAACCTTCTCGTACTGGTCGACTCACACGTATTGCTTCGTACTCCATTCGAGGGGATTGCATTGGGAAAGCGGCTGTGATAGAGATACACGATGACACCTTCACGCCAGCCCCTTGAACAAAGACAATGGGAGAATTAGTGATATAATCAGTAACGCAAAGAGCTACATAGACAGGGTAATACGATGCACATACTACATACGTGTTTGCAAAAGTTACGTTCACAAGGATTGCACCTAGGAGGCCGTTTCTATGTTCGAAAAGATACCATGCGTATCAATCAGAATTCGGATTCATAGCCCTCCAAGTTGGTAGGTGAGCCGCACAGAGTCTTGAATCTTCTGAGTGGGAGGTGGCTACCCACAGGAGCCGACGAACCACAGCCTTCCCGGAGAACAATTGTTTTATCACATTGCCACAGGAAGACTGATGCCACTTCCATTGAGTGCGTGCCACTCCATCACCCAAGAGCTTGGTCGACGCATCTTGTCCATTCCGTGTATTTGTCGATTCTCTGCTCCCAAGTCCACCTGGATACCAGTATCAGCTGTGTATGTGGAGATATATGGCAGGAAGACGTCTTCTCATCGCGACAATTCGAGAGGGGATCAGCCGAGGAGATGGCCTCTGAGAAACTCTATATAATGCGTCCAGAAATGTCTGTTTGTGGCTCACTTTCTTCGCAGAGTTTCTCCTTTTTCTTTCTCTTGACCCGGCCTGGTGCCTTTCTGTAAGTCCCCTCCACAATCCTTCGTGTAATGACACTGACGAACGCAACTAGCAGTTGACTTATTTAGTTTTTTTTATTCTTCATTAACGGATTTCATCACATTTAAAAAACTCACCATGCGTGCCTCCACAATTCTCTTCGCCATCTTCGCTGCCAGCCCAGCCCTCTCAGCACCGATCCCTGGTGGGGGTCTACTCGGTGGAGTACTCGGAAAGGTTGCTGGCAAAGCTGAGAAAGCTGTCGTTAGCAAAGTAACACATCCTGGAAGCGGAGGGCTTCATAGATCACAAAGCACTGGCGATCTCCATCACTCCTCTTCATCACCCCCAGGTCATGGCTTATTTCACTCTGCGTCGTTTAGCCATAGTACCGACCACCCAGGGTCTCATACCCCGGCACAACCGGCCCCTCTATATCACTCACCCAGTGTCCATTCCCTGAGCTCTTCCTCTGGAGGGTCATCAATTCATATCCCATCATCCGGTTCCTCAACGCACGCACCTTCGATCCATTCACCATCAACTCACTCGCCAGCCCACGATGCAGCGTCTATTGCCTCTTCCCACAAGGAGGAGAAGAAGACTTCGTGGTCGGACCACGCGAGCAATCTGGCGAATGTAGCAAATGTCGCCGTAACTGCTGGCGTGAATGTCCGGAACGCAAACCTTGCCGCCAACGTTGCCAAAGAAAATACACAGGCAACGATTGAGTCCAACAAGGAGATCGCAGCTGCCAAGGCACAGTAATAATTCGGGATTTTCATATCGGTAGAATAGCATCATTTATATCATTTCCGAGAATATACAGTATGTTGAACAGCGCCGAATCTCGCTTGTCAGCGATCCAAATACGAATGGCCCGCGCGTCTTCACGAGCCAATGGTGAATTTAGGTGGGATTTCTCCATATATTCGATATGGATTGAACATATATCCCGGGGACAAATATTGTGGAGGGGCTGCTGGTCATCGATGTTGATGTTGAGTCCAAGCTTCAGTTGTCCTTAGCCACATCCTGCTGATTCATGAGCGACGCGAATACACCACAAACAGATGCAGACAGGGTGATCATACTCTTTCTATTTCGCTATTCATCGCATTTATGCTCTTTCTGTGTTGAAATGCTATCGCTAACTCTGCTTGCCACGCACTCCTGACCCTTAAATCGCCGTACTGGCCGACTTTTACCTGTGCTACTACATAGATTCGGAACAAGAGATTAGCAAAACTAGGAGGCGGCTCAAATGTCAACTCACCGTCTTCATCTTCCCCCGCGACGCCGATTGTCGCTCCTGAAAGTCCTTCCACAACACTCCCGGCTCACCCAGAATCTCAGAATATAGGATCGAATGCTCCAACTCCCGCGAAACCATCCACCCCGACCACCCGCATCACTCAGTCGGCGCCTTCAACAGTTCGTCCAATTATTCGCGACAGGATAGCTCCTCAAGCACCTCAGTCTCTGAACACGACACCCAAATCAAAGCAAGTATCGCCTCCTTTTTCATATTCCAAATGGGAAGAGGACGTAGTTGAGAATGTATTTGGGATTGCATTGGATGTACGTCTTTCAGTATCATCAAAACTCTTGAAGATGAAACTAACTCCTATGGACAGAAAGGGGTTGCTTCTCGGAGCAAACTGGTGTGGCTGAAAGCACTCTCCGAAGAAATCAAGACCGAAACACCTGGTCAGACTGTTGCACGTATAAGGCAGTTCAAATCTCATGGTACCCGTTAGATCTTCCTTTACCGATACGTGCGAAGGGAGAATATGCCGATCGACTGCTGATCGCTCGGTTGGAATTGGACCCTCAGGCTATGGTGTGAGTACTCTGCTACGAAGACCAATGTTTCCTACCCTCATCGACTGTCATATCCAGCGATGACCCAGAACAGATGATTATTCAAACACAGCTCCCATCGGATCAAACTTGCTTCGAATACCTCGTAGGCTGTTGGAAACGACTCATCACCCAACGCAGCGCCGTGATTAAGCGGAATCCGCCTTCAAAGGTACTATATAAGTGCCAAAATGTCCAGTATCTGCGCTACTCACGCTATTTGTAGGATCTGGAGCAAGCATCCGCCTTGATAGAGAGGCTTCGTGAACTGATCATAAGCTACGCCGGGCTTACATTGCAAGAGCCCAGTATGTTTCCACAACCTCAGACGTCGTAAGTTTCACATTTACTTAATTTTATTAGCTCATCTCGCCGTGCAGGAAACCACTAGGCGCCGAGGAGCTCCTTCCTTCTCTTTACGCACTTAACACATCTCCTTCTACATTTGGTTCCTCTCCTGAGCTTAATGTTTTGCTAAATCCATCGACTGACTTGGTTCCCTTCCTAACGGATCTCGGGAAGCGATTTCACCAGGATGGACTGGAGGATGTCCTGGGAGAGGTAGTTAGAAAAGTGGTTTTTAGTCCTAACCTTGCCGCCGGGATGGTACATTCATTCTTTATATGCAGTCCCAATTAAACTGACTGTCACTCAGGTACATACCACGGCGACTCTGCCGCCAGGACTAAGTACAAACTCATGGCGTTCTTCAGTCATGGCCCTGGAATGCCTCTGCTCCGTTAAGCCTATCGCTTCTATGATTACCTCTTTGCCAGAATGGAACCCTCCCATCCGGAATGAAACGACTTCATCAGGTAAGCGCAATGATTCGACGATATATTATCCTAACGGATATCCAGGTGTCAAAAATGGTAACGAGCACGAGAGGACGAGCATCCTGGGCATGGTCATGAGGCTTGGGATCTTTGCCCGAGATTGGGTATGCATGCCTACATCGGGTCTTTGCCTACTAATTTCCCGATAGCCGATGGTCTTGGAAGCCTACTATAAAGACTTCGATCAAATGAACCGTCAGCACAAGGAAACATCCGATGCATCATTGAGGGCAACCTTGAACAACTTACAGGTTCGCCTAGGATGAATATTGTAATGGTATTCGCTGACCTAACGCGCTACAGCTTTCTTTATTTAATATAGTTAATGCCATTGTACGCGCTGGACAGGAACCAAGAGAAGCGTTCCTGGCATATGTCGCGCGGGTCGTAGAGCTGAACCGAAGACGTGCAGCAATGCAATTCAAGTACGAAGCGCATGCATCAGATTCATTTATCCACAATCTTCACTACGTTCTCCTTCGTCTCGCCGAGCCTTTTATGGACGCGCAATATAAACAACTCAATAAAATCGACCTCAGATATTACGAACGGTCCAAGAGAATATCCTTAAAGGATCTCACCCGAATCAATGCCACTCCTCCTGAGATCGAAGAATGGGAAAATGCAGTAGATGCAGCGGGTCCGGCACCAAACTTTGTCTCTGACGTCTTCTATCTTCTTTCGGCTATCAACCATCTTTCAACTGGGCCGATATCCAACCACATCTCTGCAATATCACGGCATGTTCGCGATATTCAGAGAGAACTAGACATCATGGAGAAAGATGAAAGCTGGAGAGGGGTAAATCACAGTTTCTGATCGTTGAGCGTTGTCTCACTACCACTCTACAGACGCCAGCCCAACCGGAAATTGAAATGACTCTGAAACGAGGAAAAGTGAGTGTTAACGCGAGCAGTTATCGCCAATGACTTACGCGGTCATAGGCGCAACTCTCAAAGATGCATGCAATGATGGAGAGCATGTACGTTGCGATACTTCAAGATGATTTTACTTCCAGAAGCACCGCATTTGCAAGTTTCGTGTCAGTTTGGCTCCTACATCTTGTAGATCCCTCGAAAAAGCACCCCCAACGCACCATCGAGTCAGTTATCATCTCATGATCCAGTGATAACCACTGACCGAAATAGACTTCCTCTTCCGCAAGAAGTTCCCCTCGTCTTCAAAGTGCAACCCGAGTACATGTTCGATGATGTTGTTGAGCTATGGGATTTAATGATGAAGTACAAACCCACCGTCTTCCTGTCCTCTGGACAAAAGGAGATTGTCGACTTTGCAATGGCTTTCCTGACATCCACATGGTATATCACGAATCCTTATCTAAAGTCGAAAATAGTCGCAATTCTTGCGATTGGTGTACGCCCTTTCCCGCGTTACAATATGGGTATCCTCGGCAATACCCTATGCACCCACCCCCTCAGTTTGCGGCATTTGATGATGTGTTTAATGAGTTTCTACGTCGGTGAGTGCCTACGACTGTATCAAAAGCTGATTTTTCTCATGGGTTTCTAGAATGTGAAAAGACCGGAACACACACTCAATTCTACGATAAATTTCGTGAGTACTAAATCCTTGTGAGTGAATTAGACTGAGATTGTACAGAAATAAGGCAAGGCTATCGTCTCTGTATTGGATTATCCTGACCACCCTCAAGGCGCGACATTGCAGAGGTAATGCAAAGCGTTTGGAAGGACCCCGTTCACCACTCTGTTATGTCTGATTTCACGAGGTAAATTCGGGGGTTCACGGTATATTCATGACGAACTGATGGTTCCACAGAAATATGGGGGAGTTTGTCAAATTCGCCAATCGTCTCATGAACGATGTTACATTCATGTTGGACGAACTACTCTCAAAGCTAGTGGAGATAAAGAAGCTCCAGCTTGAGATGGCTCGCAAGGAGGAGTGGGATGCACTTACCCAAGAACAACGCGACGATAAAATGTCAAAACTCCGCTCGGCTGAGGGAATAGTCGAGTCATGGGTTATTTATTCTCGAGAGTTCCTTGCTCTGCTGATCGAATTCACTGATTCGAACAAGGCACCTTTTGTGTCTCCAGAAATCGTGGGGCGACTTGCCGCGATGCTCAACTATGTTCTGGACCAGCTTGCTGGTCCTCGGTGCGCCGATCTCAAGACGAAAGACCTCGATAAATATAAGTTTGACCCAAGGGAGATGCTTAGCAAAGTCCTCCAGATCTATATCAACCTCAGCAGCGAGTCTGCATTCATTCAGGCCATTGCTACAGAAGGTCGCAGCTATCGAAAGGGCCTCTTTGACAGTGCTTTACATATCGCCCGGTCCAGAGTCCTCAAGAGTCCAGAGGAGCTCGACACATTCGCACGCTTCGCAGTTAGAGTCGAAGAGGTACGGCTTGCCATGGATGAGGAGGATATAACAGAGTATCCAGAAGAGTTCGAAGGCAAGGTTTCCTTCCTTCATTTTGCTGCATGCTGTTTACACCCTGAGCAGATCCTGTCATGGCAACATTAATGAAAGATCCGGTTATACTTCCCTCATCTAGGGCTGTTGTCGATCTTTCGACCATAAAGTCGCATCTTTTATCGGATCCAACAGACCCTTTCAACAGGGTGCCACTCAAAATCGAGGATGTGATTCCCAGTAAGCATCCCATTTGGATATCTGAGGAACAACCACTAACTGCCGTAGATGTCGAGTTGAAAGAAAAAATTGACAGATTCGTGGCAGAATACAGGGCAAAGGCGGCCAGTGCGAAGCTGCAGAAAATGGAGGAAGAAAACGCGAAAATGGATACGACAGAATGATGGTAGATGCGTTTTCCTTTTGAATGAGAATGGATATATCACTCTGTCATGCTCCAATATAAGTATTCCTATGCTACATGAGATTATTGACATGATTGAGGTTTAGAGGTGATGGATCAGTCATCGGTACATCTTCTTCTGGATCGACAATCACAGGGTCGGCTTCCCACAATTGGATAAACTACGTTGGTGGTAAGTAAGTAGGTGAAGGTCACCTCGTATGGGACACCCATACCGTATCTTGTTGGTTCTTTACATCCTCTTCGGTGGCGATTGCTTTCGTTGCAAACGGAAGTTTCTCCCATACGAGGGGTCGGTCAAGCTTCCGAACGGCAGGCTTGTCCCCAATCGCACTCTTCTTTCCTGGGATCCATTTCGCGCATTTCCTAGTTAGGAGAGCACTCAGATCAAATCCAACAAGAGCATTGAAACAAACTGACTCTTCTGAAAGGCCGTATGTATTCTTCAAGTATGATTTCAAGAGGAGAATCATCGCCAGTATGACCGATGCTCGTGCCATGGAAAATGGTTCGAACGTGCGAGCTTGTATGTGGATATGAGCTAGGTCCAAACGTCTGCCAAAGGAAAGCATACTTGGTATGGACAATAGTTCAGAAGTGGATGTATTCTGTCGGTGCGTCAGTTAAGTTAGGCTTAAGACTGGAAAATCAAAGAGACTCACCTGTTGTCCAGTGAAATCACCTAGTTGCCTCATGAGATCGGACGGGGATAATATTTCCATCATTTGCATTCCGGCCACGGACAGAACGTTGACGGCATATCTTATGACCCCTAAGATCTCCTCTTGAGTTTTATACTCAAGAGCAGAAAGATTCTCGACGATAAAGCGAACAAAATCGACATCTTCTTGCGTCGCAGAAAGCCTAGTAGAATCGACGTCGAAACATTTCGTGATTGCACGGATGAAATCCATTCGTGTTTGTCGCTTCTCTTTGACGAGTGAATACCATCTATGGAATACAGCGGTGCTGACAGTTGTATAACGGTAACCTGAAGAATGAGCGTGAGTGCCTATATCTAGATCAGAAGGCCAGACATACCGCAAACCGCCCCTTCACCCATGACTTTCTGTTGATACTTGAAAGCTACCTGAGCACACTCGAAGTAGCGGCTATGTATCAAGGATGCGTGCTTAGAGTGTAGAATTGTATGGAGAGCACTTGCTCTTCCACTAAGTTGCTGATTATCCGCCGTTTCAAGCGCTACAATCTGCGGAAGACACTAGGAAGGGGTTAGCAAAGACTCAGAGCGCACAAAAGCCTGGCTGCTCACATGCAGGGGATGCGCTAAACCTTGCTTGATTGTGAAGCCCAAAATGTCTACAGCGGAATTCTGGATCTGTGGATTGTTGACCAAAGCAGCATCCAGGATCTGTCGAAGGTATCGTTGCACAATTGCAGAGCTGACACTGAAGGGGTGTCGTGTTTGCTCAGTGGTATCCGTGAGCTAGAGGGGCTTACCCAGACTCAGCGAATCCATGAGTATTTCCAACGAATGCTTCCATGTCAACGCTATGTCCAACGGTCTTGTCAGTCAGGGCGGCTTAAAGAAATCAGCTCCTGCTCTTCATCGTAGATGAATGGATAAGACAAACCTTTTTCTTGTGCAGAGTGCTTTGCAGACTCAAAACTGAGAAAATCTTGTAGGATTTTCAACAACTTTCCCTTGACATCGTTGTCATCAGACGCAAATATTTGATCCATCATATCTGCAGAGGTCGGATGCGTCATCAACGTCGGGTATGCCCGGAACATAAAGCCTTTTCATTTCGTCAGATATGCAAGTTATACAGAGATCTTTCAGGACACACCAAGGCATTGAAGAATACGGTTGCGTAGACCAGGCTCCTCGAGCTTCGAGTACAACTTCATTAAATTACCATAAATATGCTCGTTCACCGATGACTGAAGAAGATTTGAGCAAATTACCACGTATTTAGGAAGTCTTACCTTTGTAATTGCATTTATCTCAGAGACCAAGTCTGGCTAGAGGTCAGCCGTGAGGAATTATTGCAGTTCGTCCTTACCGCGGCGATCCTCCCGAATTTTGTCCAAATCACAGTGTTCCCCGATCAGTGCAACCATGCAAACAAGAAGTTGAATTTGTCGATTCAAGGTCGCATTCGAGGGCTCGAGTTGATACTTTTTCGCTGCATCATTCAATCGAGCTTGAAAAGGCTCAGCAACCGCCAGCTCTATGACGCAGGTTGCTCACCTAAACATGACTTCAGGAGTCCAATGACGCGTCCAAATTCATGGGTGAGGTTGGTGACGACTACACAGAAGCAAGCAATCGCTTCTTGCATTGTCTGATGATCGAGTTAGTAACAAAAGGTCATACTTCTGGTGATCACTTACCTGCAACCCACCAGTGGGTGATGGTTTGACGATCATCACTTGGAGATTGGACTGTAGTTCGTGCCCAAACTTCGTTGCCGTCTTTGTCATTGCAGGAATACATGCTCTGAATATTCTAAGCAGGTTATCCGCAATCATTTGCTCTTCCGTCTGCTCAAACTGTTACTTATTTCCCAAGAAAAACATGAGGACCTTACCGTGGAAGCATGCTTGAGATACGGGAGGAGAGTAATCGCTTTGCTGCTAGAAATGATCGATGGTTGGGCGGCCACGAAAATCTGGACTGCACGGACGCAGGAAAGTATGCTCTGAGAAGTATGAGGAGAGAGCACCTTCTTGATGACAGTAGTACATACATATCCGGGACCGTCTTTATCATCCACGAGTGTGTCGATGAGTGTATCGCAGATTTTGGTAAACTGCTCCTGGAGAGTCTCCTTGTCTCTGTCCGAACGGTCTATAATGATCTTATAAATTGGGTGAGACGTATTCGGGGACCAAAGATCAAAGAACAATCACCTTGTGAAGAAAGTCTCCAACATTGCCTTGACGATCTTTCTGTGCGACGACTCCCAATATAACTGTGACGATGGGGAGAATTCTCGATTTTTCCTCCTCATCGTTGAGGGCTTGACTGGACCAAATCTCGGATCCAAACCATAGCTCCTCCAGTGACTTGACGGCGAGATCTTTGACACCATCGTCCTCATCAAGCATACGGTGCACCAGCCGTGAAGAAATGTCTACCCTTCGAGAAACATCCTCTGTCGAGATGTAGAAGACTTTCAGAAGTTTGATAACCCGTTTTCGTACGCCGAGGCCGGTATCCTGGGCAATATCAGAATACCTTTTTTCTTGCTTATTCTCCTTACTTACCAGGATCCGATCGGCTACCTTCTCATAGTAGGCGTCTGCAACTTGAGGTTGCTGTACGACGTATTTGCCAATAAGCTCAACCGCCGCGTCCCGTACGGCTGGCGAATTATCCAAGAGATGCTCTTCTATAGCTTGACGGACGTTTGCCTACAGACTATGAGCTTTGGGTCAAGACGACAGAAAAGGTTGACCTTTTGCAATATGGATGCATCATTAGAAAGTATTTGACCAAGGGCTCGTAAAGCTTTCGTTCGCATGAACACCGCAGCTGCATCCAATGATCCAAGGATGACGCTCAAAATCGGATCAAAAGCAGCGTTCAAGGATGATAGACTTCCGAGACGTTCAGCTATCTTGTCTGCCCTTGCTGTATCGCCTTGGGATCTGTGCATGTGTAAGCTAACAAAGCTGGCGTCGTAAAATGCATGTATTCTCTCACCCAATACTGAATACGTCGATTGGGACAGATTTCCAGACGTCTTGCATTGATGCTTTGATTTTTGCAATCATGTCAAGCAATGGCTTCAGCGACTGCTCATCAACCGGCCCTTCTGACTGCTGCAAGCGATTCTCGCAGTTGGTGAGCGCATTGGCTAGCTCGTAGCCCCAGGATGCGCCAGACAAGTCTTGTGCACTCTAAGGGGATGGTGTTGGCCGCTTCGAATATACGTTCAACTATGGGGCTTACTGAGTATGACTGGTCCTCGTTTGCTTTATGCGCAAGATACTTCGAAGTCTCCTCATGGGCAGTAATCAATAATGAGACCTTCTCCATGTCCATCTGTTTCAGTGCCTGAGAATAACGTCAGTCAATCGAATGACCAAAGGATTAGAAATGGAACAAACCTCGTCAAGGGAGCACAGAACCACGGACGTCTTGGCATTCTCGGCATTTGCGTTCAACACAGCGTTTCGTAGCCGAGCCGCTATTGTGCCCAGATGATCTAGAGCTGTCGACTTTGTCGCACTATTGTCAACACTAGCATTAGTTTTGACATCGTCGAGAGATGCAACCTTGACGTTCACGATTAGTGATGCTTAGGAGTGGCTCGCAGGTCCACATACAAATAGCCGAGTGAGGACACCAAGGATTAAAGAAGCCGCTGGCCACTCGGGAAGGTAGAGAACTGTAAGTAGGTCGGATACGAGGTTGTCGAGAATTGCCCTATACTCTGCTTCGTTTGATGATTTTGCTGTTTTCGTTTTCCCAGATCTAACACAATTTGTCATTGAATATCAGGTGGTCAAGGAGAGGCTGGACCTTTGTGTCAAGAAAACAACGATGGTCTTGGCGACGCGATGTGCAGAGTCCAACCCTTTGAGGTATAACGCCATTTCCTTGAAATCTTGTCGTCAGAGACGATGAAACTTCTAGATAGAGCAACGGAAAATCACCGTTTTATCAATATCAGAGAAAATAGCGTTGGGTGGAGGAAGTGCTAGCTTGCGCTGCTTTGCGAGTGTTTGACACTCGAGTCGTAAGAGGTGAGGAGACGTCTGAACAAGTTGAAACAATAGGGCGGATACTGTATGAATGGATTTCCCATCACGAAGGCTAGATGCGTACGACTTAGCGGGCTTAGCCATTAATCGTACGTATAGGATACACACCGGAATTGACCACCCTTGTGTTTAAGATCTGGCAGCTTGATCAAAGAGGTCAAAATCTCCTCCACAATCCATTGTCGCTGATCTTCGTTGTTCGCGAACAACTATAGTAACCAGGTTAGCCACGCAAGGCTTCATAATTCGAGAGACTACTCACGCTTTGGATTAGGGAGAGGGCTGAAAGCCTCAAACCACGCAATGCGGTGGTTCCTCCAAGTGCCGAGGCAATCACAGAAACTTTCCCGTTCCTTCCTTCTGTCGGCGGCTCCGCAACGAAGAACGGCCCGATAGCTATAAAAACGGATTGTATAGTAATCGATTCTGACATGGAGAATCCGGGACGTCCGACAAGCTTGTCGATCCTAGGGAATATGGATACAATCGCCTGAAAAATATCTGAGAGGACGCTTCGTTGCGTCTTAGAGTAGTGGTCCGAGTTCTTGACAATAGTCAATAATGCCTTGCTGATTTGATCTGCCGTTGAAGTCAATCAATGATACAAGGTATTCCTATTTCCAGAAAAGACGAACCCTGGATATCGTTATTTGCCTCCAAAAAAGGGTACACAATTCTTGTAAGCTGGTTTTTAACAGAGTTAAGACAGGCCGTAATAAGTTCTTCCGAATACAGCTAATATGCATCATAACTGTGAGTAGGAGAACAGAAAAGCGAATAGGAAAGGGCTCACTTGTTTAGGTAGGTGATCGGCACTCAGGAGTGCCAGGCACACGTCTACAGCTAATACAGACTCTCGCGCCAGGTTGAGGTCGTTCTCGACCTTTGCTAAATCGACGTTCCCCTCTCCGTCCACTCCCAATTCATCAACGCCGGTGTCCACGGGCGTACGCGATTTCGATCGAGTCTTCCTCCCCTCTGGACTTTTCCCTCGCTTCGCCTTCTTCCCTTTCGTGGGACTCTTATCGGTAGCTTCTGGCGCTGAACCGGACCCGCTCAATTTGACGACCGGACCTGCAAATGGATCGACGTCCTCTCCAGCAGTCACACTCCGTTCCAGTAGCTTGATGATACGAGAAAGCGTAGAGATTTCTAGACTCGCCAGACTGTCCGCTTCAGGCATGCCAGGGGAGTGAAACAGCGCATCACGTCGTGCTCGTTTTGTCGGCTGGGCGATCTGGTCCACGATCTTTGTCAGCTTATTCATCACTTTGATGCTCAGCCTCGGATGTGACCAGTCGGTTGTGAGCTTTGAGAAAAATTCGAAGGACTCCATATCCTCCACTGGAGAATCAGCAGGGAGTGTATCTTCTGCCTCAAAAATGTCTTCGAGGTACGAAGTAAGCTTATCCAGAGAGTCTAGTAGAACCATCAACATACAGTCATTCCAACCAATAGGCCTGAGAGTACTCACTCTGTCCGTCTCCCGTTCTACTCTGTGTCGATGGTGGTACTGGAGCACCAGAGGAAGGATAACCATCGACACTCTCGGCTTTCCAACCATCTTCCGAAGTCTTCCGTGGAGTTGGAGTGGCTGGGGTACTCTTCACAGAAGGCAATTGATGACGGGGTTGGGCAAGATTTTTAACTGGGGTAGCAATTTGCCATTGATGGGGCATAGGAGGTACAGAAATGTAAGGGATTTGATTCGGATGAGCTGTTGATGCGGAAGCTGGAACGGGAATGGATGTCTGTTGCGACTTCATTGGACTCCAGGCCATATGATCATTGGATTGAACCCTCTTCATCGACGGAGAGTGAGCATGTTCACCCTCTGCTTTTCGCTTCTGAGGGGATATACTCATGGTACGTGAGGTGGGGGTGTCCATTTGGTGCCTTGGGCCTTGGGAACGATCATTGAGGAACGGTGTAGAGGAGAAGGATTGAGGTGTAGTGTAGACTGGTGCATTTGTTACGCTTGATTCTCTAATCTCCTTCGACTTTGCTTCGAGGAAGTCATGGAAGAAACGAGGCGAGTCTTCCGGAGGAGGATAATGAACCTTGCCGGCAGAATTAGGAACACCATTCGAATATCCCCTTGAAGTAAATGGTACAGAAGATAGAATCGACTGAGCAAAGGGTGTCGGCGGGTTTTGAGGCGCGAATGCCGGTGCGTAGTACTGGTGTTGGATACTCATACTTTGATGCTGAGGATGGGAAGGCCTGGAGGTGTCGATAAATTTGAGCACAATATGGATGATAGAGTGCGCGATAGGGAGAGACTTACTGATGGTAAACAGACGCTTGTTGGGCAATTAGTCTGGCAGCTTGTTGCTGGTTCGCGTCCCAGAACGCCCTATCTTGACCTCCAGTAGGAATCCTTTGACTAGACAATCTTTCTATGTAGTCTCTCGAGCGTGAATTAGCATCTTGGAACGCGTCTGGAACGAGATTCGGAACACGATGCGGTTGCATATAGATTGGCGTTGGGGCTACATCTGTGAGTGTACTGAGGTGTCTACCCACTAGATATACCAAGAAGAATCAGCGAAAAGACATATGGAGATGCTTGAAAACGAAAGTGTCGGGTGGCGAACGTGGAGTCTTACCGTGCATCACAGGAGTAACGCTGGCCATCGGGTATGTAGCAAGCAAAGCGCGTGGATCAGGATTCCGCAATGCTTGTTGGCGGTGCCATTTGTTCGGTGTGAGAGAAGGATCGTCCATGCCCAAACAGCGGCGAAGGTCGAAGACCACTGACCAACACGCTACCGCACGAATCAGCACACTATTGACGAAAGCACTCTAGATAAAGAGTATATACATCTATTTACAGGTGCTTTGGATAGTAGAGAGTTTACTGGCCCAGGTTTCTCCCGACGTTTGACGACCGCTACCAAGGCCGGGATAGAGGAGCATTTACAAGCGCAGTGAGTGAAGAAACAGTTCTCAATTCTCTGTAAGGTAAGACAGCTTGATAGGTACGCGTATTAGGAAGAGTCGGCCGAGTCTTAATTAGGTAGACTGCTGCCTGGTGCTCCACTGATGCTGCCATTGTAAGCACTACACCTCCTTAGAGCTGATTTCCTCGTTCATGTTGGATCTCCGCGTTTGTGCCGACTCCTGAGACAAGCAGTCTTCGTCCTCGTCTATTAGCCGTCCAAAAAAGGCAAGTTAGTACATAGCCACCCGCAAAAGCTCGACTGTTCGTGGTTTGCGTCCACTCCATAAATCAGAATGATAAATCGCAGATTCTCTAGTTTTGTTTCTGATTCCGGGCCTCACGATCAGCATATGGACTTGGCCAAGCACAAAGTCGCGGCAGCCGAGAGCCTGAGATATTTTGGACGGCACCTGCCAATCGTCAAAAGTCAGTCGGTAGAATGATCTCTTCCCTTTTGGTTCCGTGTGCGCTTGTAAGTTCTGCCCAGCGCTCTGCATGGCGCTCAGTCAACTTGGATACCACCTCGACCGGTCTTGGAACGTTAGAGCGGGATAGGTGCTTTCCGCCTCTCGATAGGACAATCTCGAGCGGAAAATACTGGGTTCATTCCCCATTATTTGGTGAGTATTCCGTCCGTGCCCTGGACGAAAAGCTCCTCGATTGCGCATCGGGCTAGTGCCCCTCCGAAGTTGGCCAAGAAGTCGAGATGCTCGTAGAGGACCCTCGGAATCACTTCCTAATGTTCATGAGAGCAGAAAAAGCACGGCTTTCTATGCCTCTCAGCTTTTCTCCCTGGTTTTTCCTCCGAAGGTCCTTGCTGACGCCCCATTTCTCAGCTAGCACCCCATGCGGGCCCCTTCGATCTTTACAATTGCGCTCTTTTCACTACTTTCATTTATATCAACAACTAATGCAGACGTGCAAACGTATAATCTCAATATTGGCAACTCTTATCTTGGTCCAGGTGCGTGCGCGTACGGGAATATGAGCACAGAGACGGGATTCCTCAATTCTTGACAATCACAGATGGGTTTTACCGTTCAACCTCTGTTGCAAATGGGCAATTTCCTGGCCCTTTATTAAAGGCCAATAAGGGAGATACAATGGTCGTAAGTCTTACACTTCTCGTTGTGTATGGCTTTCCCGCTCATCATCTCCGGCACAGGTGACTGTCAACAACCAGTTATCAGACCCAAATATGAGAAGATCCACTAGTATTCACTGGCATGGACTGTGTGTCAATCTTCTTTGGTGAACCCTTTGCTTTAAACCTGACCCTTCGTGATAGTTTCCTCAAGCATAATTCATTTAATGATGGTCCCGCATTTGTGACTCAATGCCCTATTGCCCCTGGAGCTTCATATACATATTCGCTCAACCTTGGAACTCAAGCCGGCACGTACTGGTATCACTCTCATTTGGCTTCCCAATACGTCGATGGTGTCCGTGGACCTCTTGTGATCTACGATCCCGAAGATCCACACAAGGCCCTCTATGATGTGGACGACGAATCAACGATCATTGTGCTATCCGATTGGTATCACCGCTTCGCCCCCGAACTCCAAGACGAGTACCTCTCACCCAACAATACCGCCTCCCAAGATGAGATTCCAGACTCAGGTCTCATCAATGGAAAAGGTTTCTATCTTGGTGGCCCGCCCATGGAACGAGCCGTACTCAATGTGGAAGCCGGCAAACGATACCGCTTCAGGTTGATCAATGCGTCGGCTTATGGCCTATTCAGATTCTCGTTGGAAGGACATAGATTCACGGTCATTGAAACGGACGGTGTCAATATCGTACCGTATACTGCAGACTATTTGGAAATAAGTGCTGGTCAACGCTATTCATTAGTCGTGAGTACATTGTATATCTCTTTCTCTCATGGTGGACTGACCCTCTCATTCCCATTCAATAGGTCTCGGCTAATAAAGCGGTGGCAAACTACTGGCTCCGTGCACCAATGATCAATGGTAACACTCGAAACGCTAATCGTGAGTGCTTTCCTTCTATTATGTCCAAAGCTTGCTGACACTATTACGTCCAGTCGACTTTAGGAACATATTTGGTGTTCTGCGTTACGCTGGTGCCCCTGCCAGTGATCCTACAACAGCATCAGGATTCGCTAGTGGTGTAAAGCTCCAAGAAGTCGCGACTGTCCCGCTCGAAAATCCCGGTGCGCCTGGAACACCTGTCAACGGTGGTGCCGACCGTGTCTTCAATCTGGCCTTTACCGTGACCGGTGGATCGACGGCGACGAACCAAAAAGTGACGTGGAAGATCAATGGGAAATCATTTTCGCCGCCAACGGTTCCGACGTTGCTCAAGGTGCTCAGTGGTGCTTCTCAAGAGAGTGATTTTGACGACAGCGAGAACGCGTTTGTGATCAAGAACGGCGAAGTGGTCGAGATTAATATCACCGGGGTTGTGCACCCGCATCCGTTCCATCTTCACGGAAAGGTGTTTGATGTCGTTAGGCTGAATGGCGTGACGAACTATGTGAATCCACCCAGGAGAGATGTTATCACGACCGGCCCTGGAACGACGACTATTCGGTTCAAAGCGGAGAATTCGGGTCCATGGATCTTGCACTGTCACGTTGAGGTGAGTTTCATGTCATATAAAGTAATTGCGATTCCGTAACTAACCGACTTTCCTTTGCATCGAATAGTGGCACTTGCAAGGTGGATTGGCCGTCGTAAGTCTCCCTTGGTTGTTGATACGTCAAGTTGCTGACCTGACTTTTTCATGCACGCAGATATTCGTGGAAGATCCAGACGACATTCGCGCCACTACACAACCTACGCAAAGCTGGCAAGATCTCTGCCCTGCCTACAATGCCCTCCCACCCGAAATGCAATAGCTTTTGTCACAAATTTTGTATCCTGGGTCGCAATCACAGCTCTTCAACTCCGAGGTGCAACCCCCTTTTGCGTTCCCCTTTGTCTCTCTCCCCCCCATCACACTCCATCTCTTGCTCCTCATCTACCTGATTTCTTGTTACTGCTGTATCTTGATACGTCATCATAAACTACCCCTTGGGCGAAGATGCGCGGAACATGGGTGCACACCTTGTTCTTCGCCAACTTTCGCTCTTCATTACTCGATCCTCCTCCCCTCCGTCCCCTTCCCTTCTCCTTATAGATTAGATGGTATCAACCACGATCATTTGCATCGCTGTCAAGGACGTTCAAGCCTTTTGGTTCATAACTTTCTTTCTTTTTTACACTATGTTGTTCAATAACCTTTCTTTAAAACCAAACGATACAATTCCTTTCATTACAAATCCAAATCTAAGCACAGTTCGTCGTGTTCATTGAAAGAATTCGCCGTCAGCGGAATGGTCCTGGTCAATCTGCAGATTCGGGTTTACCTCTTCGCCTAAAGCGAGCAACCAGGACTTTTATTTTGATGATACCAAAGCTTTCGAACCGAAACCTCAAACCCAACTAAAAAGAAAAAGAAAAAGAAACATTGGTCATTAGGGGTCTGCCGTTGCCTGTTCGTCCCCCTGGTAGGGTTCCATTGGTGTGCTCTCTGATGCGGATCATAGGAGGGAGTATTGGTAATCGTGAGTGCGTAGATGCGCCTCAATGAGGGTTTTGGCGGCGTGCTACCAAGCTCAAAGTCGAGATTGGGAAAGGTTTGTCCTTTTCGAACTTCCAATCGATCCATTTTGGTTTCTTGTGCGACTTCATGCGTATCTTCTTGAGTGTGCGACAACGAATGATGTGTCGAGGAGCAGAGGGGCGTCAAAGGGGAAACTGGTATCACCACTGTGGCTGAAAGCCTCAAGGGCCCAGCGAGTAGAGTGATTGAGTTCCCGAAGGCGGATGACTTGTACGTTGAGTCCGCATTGACGATGGTGGACAGATCGACGCGCCCTCTGTGTGACAGTTCGTGAGCAGCCCATCTCGTTGTCGGTCGTTGTAATATTGCACTTGCAGTCGAAGAAAGATCGAAGTACGACATAGGTTGTGATAGTATGGCTTGTGAGAGAATAGCACGTTTACTACACGGAAAGGATATTGCCGATCGGTATTTAGTGGAGGGTCGTAGGAAGTAATAGGTGAGCTCTGGTGGGAAAGTCGTTGAAAGTAAGAGGGGCATCTGATCCATGATGTAGATTATTGGATCCTTGAGTGGCGTAGGAGCAGAGGAAAGTTGTAGGCAAGGTAGATCCCAAAGTCGTGAAGGCGAAACAAAAGATGAGAAGCGAGGAGAATAAGGCAT
Source organism: Serendipita sp. 399 (assembly GCA_019627685.1). Taxonomy (NCBI): domain Eukaryota; kingdom Fungi; phylum Basidiomycota; class Agaricomycetes; order Sebacinales; family Serendipitaceae; genus Serendipita; species Serendipita sp. 399. The sequence continues at coordinate 2,882 of WSTO01000147.1, read as the reverse complement.
AATTGCGTCGATTCCGTGTATTGTGTGACGCCACGCGAGACTTTGTATTCGTTAGTTGAAAAACCGATTCATATGTCGAGAGAAGGATTCGTAATTGTGTGGGGTCCAAGTAGAACGCTTTAATATACCCAAGGAGGGTATTCCATCTCCTCGGACCAACTGATAGATGGTATCTGGGTAGGGCCAAGCGACAGCCTTCCTAGGGCCTCCAGGTTGAAGATAGGTTCGCTATGATTGTAGTCTGGCAGAAGGGGCAAGGACGAGAACTATTGTACGAACTCATATTAGAAAAACATAACGTAAACCAGGGAAAGACGAACCAGATTGATTTCCGCCGGCTGGTCCAGAGCGGAAGCATAAAAGTTGTCCTCCGGCGTGTAAGGCCAATACATCATTCCAATTCCAGGCAGTATGGTAGTGTTACTAGAACCCATGATGCTATTGGTCGTACCAAAGGGAACTCGTGTCGGGGAGCTTGGTGTTACCTCCTCGTCGAGCGCAGTAGGGACCACCTTCGCCCAAACCTCCTCATCAAAGCTCTGAGGACTTCTGGAACGACTTCTCCGGCTAGCTCTATCCGTTTTGTAAGGTTTCTTCGCCGCCTAGCCTCAAGATTAACATTTTAGGAAGACATGGGGTTGGTGGCAGGGCAATACACACCTTCGCAATAGATTTTTGAGAGACCACCTTGCCAGACGATTTGCCCCTTCCACGAACTGGTGTCTTTGGAATCGGGTTGAAAATGGGCAAGTCAAGGGGATAACGTGGTGGCGTCGAAGGAAGGCTTGACTGGGATAACTGGGGCGACGACGATTCGCTGGACGAAGAGGAGGTTACCCAAAGATCGCCGGATGCGTCCGAAGTAATGCTGGTATCACTCAATCCATCGGCCGTTGGACTCGACAATCGCAGCAGTTGGAAGGCGGCCAGCGGGAGATCAGCCACATCGTCATGGCTCGCGGAGTGGTTGAGCTTCATGCATTTATCAAACATGTTAGAAATAGACTCTTCGTTGATAGGAGTGATAATGGGCAGGGAGGTTGGAGTAGGGACCTGTAAGGAGCGGGCATAAAGTCGAGGCGATGACAATAAGGAAATCGAAGGGATCAGCCACGAGGTAAAAATGAACTAATGGACAACTCAACTGATTCTTGGGCTCGTTTGAGCTTCGCCTTCGCGTGCCTCTGCTTGTCGCCTTCCCAGGGGCAAGAGACGACGACGTGAGGATCGAATCTCACAGATTTTGGAGATTTTTCCGTCTCGCGTACTCGCTTAGTGATTGGAGAGAATCTGGACGTCAGCTTGAATTTCGCGTGGGTTGGCGTTGGGCTGGCGGTCCTTGGCTGGGGTGAGTTCGGCGGAACATCCTTTACAGATGTCTCAGCGTTGGCATGAATCGAGGTTCCAGAGCTAATTTGAAGGTCCTGAAATGCATCTTCGAGCTCTACGAGCCCGGACTTTGCGTAGGGGGGTCGGTTGAGTCCTCGGCTGGTGGCCTTGTAGCCGGACATTGAAGCTTTGGATCGGGTAGGAGCCATCAGATTTGGGATCTAGAGGCTAATTAAAAGAGTTTGATTAGCCATAGATGCCAAAGGGGGGCGCTACGCTCGAGAAAGAGCGGCTCGACGACCGGGAACACCATATGGGACCAAGATAGCGGATCTGGCGGTGGAAAAAGAATGTATAGGACTCACTTGTGGAGCTGTGAATTACCTGAAATGGAACGGAGTGCGGAAGAGCTGGTGCCGAAAGATGTGGCTGGAGGGCAAAGCTTGTGTTTGGCTCTTTGTTTGGCGGCGCGACTGAAGGCTGGCTGGTGGACTAAATGCCCACTACTGGCTACAAAAACAAAGAAACAATGAGCGCAACGGAACCCTCTTTGAGCCACTTACAGATTTTGGGAGATAAAGCGATATTTGGTCGAAGAAAAGTTGCCAGCCACAATTGAGATGGTTATACTCAAAGAACAGGAGCTTGGCTGCATTCGCGGCGTCATTGTGTTTTCGATCGCACTTTCTATCTTATTAGGCTAGAGCCGGCTGATAGCAATCGGGCGATTTTCAACTTCCGATGCACGTCCAGCGGGTTCTGCCAGTCAGTTCAGCAATTTCTACAGCTGGTATGGGCATCCAACTTACTTAGAGATACATTCAGGTTCCATGAAAGAATGTTGATGGTCCCAGCACTTTGTGGTCGGGTTGCATTGGGCGTGCTAGGACGATTGTGATCGGTATGGACGGGGGTCTACCGAGGAAGTCTAGCCATCCAACGCAGAGAATTTGACAAGGGCATATATATCCCGCTACAGAGCCAATCACCGGGGCTTCAGTATTGAATTCCAGTCATTGCGTGGACTCCTTGCTCATTTGACCTTGCCATAGACGTTACTCCTAACCCTTCTACAGACCGGAAGCAAACAGCGTCAAAGTTGAGGGCTAAGAGCAGGAAGCCATATCCATATGTCGAGCTCCGTGTCAGTCAACTTCATTCTGTTGGGAGGATTCGCGGTACCCAGTTCCAGCGTGCCAGCGCGGTGACATTCGACCTCCCGTTGAATAGGCGGAGACAGGTATACCAGTCTCCCCCGTTCGGTAGTGAGTTACATTGAGTCGTGAGACAAGGAAGGTACTTAACATCGAGCCCCAATGTTCACATTCCCATTCTTATCCTCGATCCTCCCCAGACATTTCCAACAGGTCGACTAGGCTCCTCTCGCCTCAAGGCCATCACGATCCTTTCCTTTCTCCATAATGGTTAGCACCAAACTATACTTTAGTGCGTATCTGAGAGCTTTATCATTGACAGTCGCTGATAATTGCTGGCATTTACAGGGACCACCTGCGTCCACATCATCTGTAGTCTAATCGTAGCAGGAAGCGCGA
>WSTO01000146.1:0-15246 GCA_019627685.1 Serendipita sp. 399 | reverse complement strand
GTACAACTTTAGGAGGAAGCGAGTGTCCTGCAGTAATCATCGTGATTTTAGCCACACTCAACTGATGAATGTCAAATGCTTCTGTGTCCAATTTCTTCTGCTAAGCTACAACACGCGCAAAGCCACTACTTTGCCGCAAACCAGTAAAGCACCAACAAGTGAGAAAGCCATGGCAGACCTTGCGCTGTGGCCCTGCAGAGGGCCACACTCCTGTCGCTATCGTTTTGCTTGTAGGACAGTGCTACACAAGAATACCAGACCATCCGTCATAAAGACAGATGGGAAGAAAGAAGCGCGGAGACAGAGAGTGGGTGGCACAAACACCAACCAAGGGAAGTCGCGTATGCGGAAAGATAAGTAGCAAATGAGAAAAGTAAAGCGGTCCACGACATTCGATCATTGATCCGAATGGCCGACAGCAGGGAGGGTGAAGATAACAATAGCAATGAAATAACGAGAAAACTCGAGGTCGGGGAGAGGGAATGTGTGAAAAGCGGAGGAAAAGTAGCAGAGGAACACCCGACAGCTTGGGTCACCGTACCGAGGTATGCGCGCCTTCCTCGAGCTGCAGAAGCAGGTCGGGGCCTCCTTTTTCGTCTGCTGCTGTAGTAACAGGCGAAGCCTGCTCCTGTACTTGCGCCTGAGAGCGAGATGCATCCGCCTGAACGGCAATGATGGAGTCGGTTGACTGCTCCGACTCCGGCGAGGCAAGACCCTCCTCAAGTGAGCTGGAAGCGCTCCTACGTAGGGATCGATCTTGATATGCGGGTTTCTGTAGGAGTTGGAAGGCCGGTGGTAGTGAAGGCAGCGAGAGGGAGAGGGTGATCGACCGGGACCGCGCATGGCGCGTCGGTCTTCTTGTTGGCGAATTTGAAGCCCTCTCTAAATCATCGGATGATTTTGGTGTGGACGCCGAGTCTAGTTGCACGGTTGAATCGCTAGTTGTACGCGAGGACTCTACAGGGTGAGGTGGCGATCCTGGACGCTGCGAAGTTGAGGGCTCAGAGGATGGAGACGCCATAAACGCCACTTTGTCTGGTCGTATGACGGCGGATTTGAGGGTGTACTGCATATGCCTAAAGGATCCATTGCCTTGCGACGGCGGCGACGGCGGAGGTGATGGACGCGAGGCTGAGCGCGATCGCTTGATAGACTGGTCCTGGGGACTACAATCAGCGTGGATACAAGTGACAGGGAGAGATGGCATCTTACATGACGATGCATGATGAGCTTTGCCATGGAGAGCATTGGCGGCGTGAAGTTTTGCGATTGGGCTAGTGTCACGCAGCAGATACAACGTCGGGATGTCGACGGGTGATTGTCATGGAAAAGGAAGAAGGGAGAATAGACGGGTCAGCCATGGCTAGTCACGGAAGAAGCAGGAGGAATAGCGGCGGAAGTATCGTGGGGAAATTGGCTTGGATCACCGCTGAGATGGATCACCGCCGAGAAGTACCGGCACGAATTTGATGGGAAGTAATGCAGAAGCAGGAGAGTGGAAGAACTCTGAGACTCACGAGGTGCGCTGGCGGGTGGCGAAGCAAGTAACCTTCGTGGGGCAAGACGATGATCACCACGAGCGAGTTTGCCAGACGATTTATCGGTTTGTCGTCGAACCCAGTCTTGGGAGAATTTGAGATTTCGGCCATTGGTGCTATCAAGGTCTGCTCGGGGATCCCAGGCATCCAAGTCCCACTCGTCTTCGTCATCTAGGCCGGCACGCTTGTTCTGGTCTGCGAGCGTAACGAGGCGTCTGCGTATGCCATTCCTAGTATCCTGAGACGTTTTCACATCTGTGTACGAGTGAGGAGCTAGAGGCGAATCTTCTGAGTCCTCGACAAGTAGGACCAGGAGTGCGGTGAATAGGAGCGCCATGAGTCCAGCGAGAATGAATGGCACATAATCGTACAGAGAAGAGGGAAGAGAGGGAAGCACCGAGCGGGTGAAGCTGATGATGCTTTCCCGAAGAGAGGTGGCTGGCTCTGTAGCGACTGTGGGCATATCGAACGAGATCTTCATAGGAAAATACGATAGTCGAGTGAAGATGAAGCCTGCACTAGATTTGTTGTCGATTCGTGAGCGCACGAGTGGCTGCCAGCTTGTTGGATCGGCTGGTGGAGACGGGCGAGTTGGCGAGGTCCAGAATGGGGTTACCGGTACCACTCGGTATTGAGCTACAACCGAAGGGGGAATGAGCCCAAAAATGAGATATTATTTGTGATAGAACTCGAGATGAACGAGTGTGGGGGAATAGCGATCGGTAGCCCGTCAGCAGCCTCGACAAGCTCGATGGGAAGCCAGAGGCTTCAAGGGGGGAGATACCGACTTTGAAGGGTGGGCTGCTGCCGTCGATATAGGTGTCGATTGTCACGCAGGAGCGAAACAGTGAACACGAGCGAACGCAGTCGAGCGAGCAATCCTACGGGAGAGGAAGGAGCGTCGAGCTGGCGCAGTCCAAGGGATGGATAGAGAGGGTGGCTGTGTATTCTGGCATATGGACCTGTGCATCTCGCCGCGCCCATCGGATTCTCTGTATAAACCGCGCAAGCTTGTCCAGAAAATAGAAATAAAAGGTGTGCAAATCTAGCACGCACAAGAAAAAGACATTCCGAGAAACCGAGCTTGGATCGTGGACGCTACGTGGATCATTCACAAGTAACGGCCATTAGCCACCTAGTGGAATATCAATACCATTTTACTAAAATCACCAAATTCTGTATTGATTCCCATCTCTCCTTTGAGCCATCACCCCTTACGCAAGACCTATGCAGCTGGAGTAATGGTCTCATCATTCGAGACATTCGAGATCTGTCTTGTTGGGACGACTATTCTGTGGTATTAGACAATGGTATGTACAAATCGTTCACTTCTTATGCGCTGTACTTGCCAGGTGGACTCGACCTAGGATGAATCCTCAGCTAGCTCAGCCCGCCCCTGCAAATGATGTGCAATTGCGAATTACCCGACGTGGTTCTAGAGATTTCTCTAAAGCCGACCGATGACGCAAGTCTGCGACTTTTTGCTCGTCAACGTCATTCTGTCGGGGAGGCGGAGTCACCCAGGTGGCTCTCGTTGTTCTGGATAATAGACGACGACGGGATTACACAATCACGAGACTGCTGATAACCATCGATGACGCGCATCCCTTTGCCGCCAGGGGGTGGCGACGCCTTGCGTCTTCATGACGTAGACATGAGCGCACCTGGGTTATAAAAGCATGCTGCCTCCAGACGCTCCCACCCATTCCCCAACTAAACAAACACACACAAACAACGATATGTCTTCCAACACCAACTCTTCTGAGCCTTCCAAGCTCACCGGCCAATACCACTCTGCAAAGGGTACCGTCGTCGAGGCCATTGGTAATGCTACTGGTGCCACCTCTTGGACACAGTCTGGTCAACAAGAACACGCTGTACGTATCGCCTTTCCCCTATCAGTCCTTCATCTCAATCTTACACCTGTTATCTCAGGCTGGCGAGACTGAAGTCAAGGCCGCACAAGCAAAGGGCTACGCCGAGGGCACTGCCGACCGAGTAGAAGGCAAATACGACAGCGTCGTCGGGGCTGTGACAGGAGACAAGACCCAGCAGGCTTCTGGGTAAGCGACCATCCTCCCTATGGACTCGATACACGACTAACCTTTCTCCCTAGCAATGCTCAGCATGACAAGGGAGTCGCCCAACAGGAGGTCAACAAGAACTTCTCGTAATTTCTTATTGTACTCTCGTGGTGAAAGCTAGCGCAGAAGTTTTAATAGTAACTGTTTAACTTTATTCATCTCCTAAGCACGTGAAGAAACGACCATAGGATAGTTTTCGAACCCTCGCTATCGTCTATCCGAATGAATCAGGCGATCGCCAGTCCACTATTCGCCTGCCAAATTTGATACTTTTCAATCATTTCTGGAGTTGTACCACGTCGAACTCGATGCGCAGCCGCGATAAAGTGCTTGATAGATACGAACGTCGCTCGGATATCATCGCGCATCGCCATCAATGCCGCCTCCTGACAGAGGGAAGCCAGCTCGGCACCCGAGCAACCCTCCGTCTGGAGAACTGGTTAGTGCTTCTCTACTCAGAATGCACCGGCAACATACCAATTGCGCCAATTGTGCGAAATCAAGCCCTTCTTCGATTGCCATCTTCTTCGTCCTTATTCGCAAAATTTCTTCACGTCCAGCGGTATCCGGTGGGCCAATGTAGAGTATTCTATCTAATCTCCCAGGGCGCATCAGCGCAGAGTCCTAGGCGTTTTTGCTATACTCAGTTGTGACAGTCTCGAGGGGCGGAGTATACCTCACTAGAACATCAGGACGGTTGGTCGCAGCGACCACGATGACCCCTTGCAAGTCCTGAATCCCGTCCATTTCGTTCAACATGCTCGTGAGAACTCCTTCGTGGGCTCCTGTCCTCGCATCGTCACTTCTCATCGTTCCAAGCGCATCAACCTCGTCCTAGCGAGTATTTATCAATAAGCCATCGACCGCTTCTCGTACTGTGAGAGAGAGCACTCACAAAGAATATGATACATGGGGCACCAGCTCTCGCCTTTGAGAACACTTCTCTGACTGCTCGTTCCGACTCGCCGACGAACTTGTTCAATAGTTCGGGGCCCTTGACTGCCAAGAAATTGATTCCACTCTCCGTTGCCAATGCCTTTGCCGTGAGCGTCTTGCTGCATCCCGGCGGTCCATAGAGCAGCACGCCCTTTGTCGGAGCCACCCCCAGTCGTGCAAACGTCTCTGGGTGTAAGAGCGGCCATTCAATCACCTCTTTCAACTTCTCGCGGATGTGGGAAACCCCACCGATATCCGACCAATACACTTTGGGTGTTTCGAGTACCAACGAGCGAAGTGCAGAGGGTCTGATGGAAGGTAATGCATGCAGAAAATCGTCAAATGTCATCATATTTCCCGCAAGAGACGAGTTATTGGTTGATTCCAAGGCAATGACACGCTTGATGGCCGTGGTCCCTGCTTCGCGGACAAGTCCAGCCAGGTCCGCTCCCACAAACCCATGTGTTTGCGCTGCAATTGTTTGGAGTTGTGAGGAGGAAAGCGTATGTGGCGTCTTTCGGAGCATAACTTGAAGAATTTCCAGACGCGCCGATACACTTGGTATGCCTATAGAACGATTTCAGTCAAAGGACTACAATTTTCTCTAGAGTTCGGAAAACAAAGTCCTACCGATTTCGAGTTCGCGATCGAATCGACCGGGTCGTCGAAGTGCAGGATCTATCGCGTTTGGACGATTCGTCGTCCCAATCACAACGACTCTCCCCTTTCCTCCAACCTGGTCCCCAGACTTTCCCTCGTTCATGCCATCGAGAATCGTCAGCAATGTGGCGACCACACGCTTCCCAACTTCTCCGCCTTCCCCGCCATCATCACGTCTCGGACAGATTGCATCCACCTCGTCTAGAATCACAATACACGGACCACTTTCCTTTGCTCGTTCAAATACTTCACGAAGTCGCTTCTCCGTCTCCCCATGGTAAGCCGATGAGAGCTCTGGGCCGTTGATAACGAGTACATTGACCTTGGTGGCAGCTGCAATCGCGCGAGCAAGATGTGTCTTGCCTGTACCTGGTGGACCGTGCAAGAGTAGACCTCGTGGAGGTTTGAGATTGAAGTGGGTGAAAAGACTCGGACGTGTCAGAGGTATCTCGATGAGATCCCGGATCAGCTCGATCTGTGGACCTAGTCCACCAACACTATCGTACGAGGAAGTCAGTGGGTCCCTTGCCAGAACTTCGCCTGAAAACCCCTATACGTTAATGCTCAGTCCGAGAAGTAGGTCTGTGATAGAGTTTTCCTACAGTCTGAGGTGTAAGCACGTTGGGTAGGACCACGTCGACTCGCAAATTCCATCCGACTCGCCAGACAATGGGTAGGTTTGCGGAATTGTCGCCCAACGACAGAGTTCCAAGGACTGACTCGATGGACGATTCAGAGTCTGGATACGTGCCCTGAATCTTCGATACTTTTATTTCTACTGTAGATCCCTCCCATGGCATTCGCAAACGTCGACCCAGCCAAACGTACTGCATTTCGACTGACTTGCATTTCCGAGATCGAGGTTCAATATTTGTCTCTGTCGAAGTAAGGAGGAAGCTTACCTAGAGTTTCGATGATAGATAATGATAGCCAGTCCTTTTCTTTGGAATTCGGAGCCACGAGCGCGGTGTTCTCTTGTCTCTGGTGTATCTGAGGAATGGATCGCGGCGCTTGCAGAGTAACGGCTATTTCGTGACTTTGTGTAACCCCAATAAGCTTTGTCACCGTAACCTCATCTCCTGGATTCATGGATAGGACAGCCTGCGCCAGATCGGGCAATACTGAAACACCTATTGACCTGCATGTGAGATGATTTGGGACCAATAAACCTTTTTCAGACGCTCACACGTTGCTTCTAGATCTACGGATGGCCATGCTGTTCCGATTATGACCTTGGGATGCTAAGTATGATGGCAAGGAAACGTGGAAAACCTACTCCATCAACCAAAGACGCAATATCTGCATGACTGGAGCTGATGCAGATACAGTCGCCTGTTTCTATTCCACGTTCTCGTAAGGTATTGATGTTTAGGGTGATACGGTGTCTTTTGATAAACGATTGGGGAGTCGGTGAGGGATGAAAAGCTAAAGTGAACTTTCCAAGTATGAAAGACTTTTGCATGTTTTGCCAAGAGGTAAGTGAAACGGAGGCTGAACGAAGAAGTCGAGAATCAGACGGGCTCCAAGTTGTCTATACTGTCAGGCACTGTGCCCTACTAACACTCATGTACAAATCCGTCAACTACTTGTTCTCGGTAGGAGCAATCTCATAAACTGTCATACGAAAGTCGAGGTCTTGCAAGACCGCCACAGTCTCCTCCCAGGGCACTCGAAACAAACCCGCATTGATCCGACTGTATTCGCGTTTCATCGAGAGCATCAAAGGGAGAGGAAATGTACGTACCATCCATAGATGGGCTTATCACTATCTTCTAGCTGGCGTTGGAGGTCCGCCACAGCGCCTCTCGTGCTGTCTAGGATCGTTCGCTTTGGATCTTTATTTCTCCCGTAGCCTCTGGATGCAAAGAGACAGGCGATATCTTTATCCCCGCTTGGGATGAGGAGACAAGTACCCAACAGCTCAGGCCCTTTTTCAGTGCACACTTGATGGTAGATCTCGAACGCGTCAGGAAACTTTGCCTTGAATACGGCCGCAATACCGCTTCCCCAAGAGCCTTGAGTATTACAGGCATGCACCAGCACGCAGCGTTCGGGTGCGTTTGCAAAGAGGTCTCCCTCATGAACTGTGATGAACGGGTGTGTATCGGCCAAGTTCGATGCTCCATCATTTTCAGTGACTTCGGAACTCATCTTTGATCGACAGTCGTAGTACTGTAAGTTGGGGTTGAAGCTGGTGTCAGGGATATGAGACCAACTGTTTGTGAAGGGCAAAATGCGAAGCGAGGAGAATCGATAACGCGGAGTATTATATAGCGATCTCATACGTTGTGAGTCATTGTCGCCAGTCAGACTCCTACCCAGTCATCGTTCGCTTTACGCTCAGCCAGGCAGTCCTTAGACTGTCGGCCCAGCGCCATTGGGCGCATGACGAGCCCACGCGCGCGCGAGGAGACTGGTTAGAGCCGACTTCCAAGCGATGGGGCAGGATGGGCCACACCTTGCGCTTATTTAATTGGTAAAAGTAATTGGATATATTAAGACAACTCGGATTGGGCTCTTCAACTATGGACATGCGAGTGGAACTGATATCCTTGTTCAATCCAGCTCGAAATCAACGCCATAGCCAAATACTCGCAATAATCAAGCCCGGCAGACCTACTGAAATACGCCATACTAACCGCTTCACTAGGCCCTCCCACCTCTCTGCGAGGCTCGAATAACTATTGACTCTCCGTGTCTCAACGTCGTCATCAGACGGGCCAGAAGCATCCTCTTGTTGCGGTAGCGAAGATATACGGTCAGGATGACTGACCTCGGCACTGTTGGGGTTCCGAGACGTGTGGAGCCTTGATGCACAGCGAATTATCGTGGCCGGTACAGTCCCTAGGAAAAACGCCACCACGTTGAAGCCAGGAGGGACAACGATCCTCCCACATGGCTTTCTCGAGGTGTTATCTGGCGTAGAGCCAGTGCCACGACGACTCAACACATAGGTTGGAATAACCTGTAGATGCTGATATCGCCTCACAACATCCGCAAAGCTTCGTTTTGCAGATGTCGACGTAGCAAGACCGTATCTCTCCCACGGACCCCCGGTTGTATGCCCGACGGCTCTTTGAACAGTTATTCCATCTCTGTTCTCCGTGGTGACCTGATGAGTGAGTTGCCATCTCCAATCCCGACGTCCGGTCTGCCCTACATTGCCGGTGGCACGTATATGACCTTCTCGCTCGTCCTCGTCCCCTGCATAGGCCTCATACTCGTCCCGGGACTCCAAAACCCCTTTAGTACTCACACTACCTGGGAAAAGCATCACCAGGCAATTGACGAGTGTGAACAATGCTCCTAGAGCAGAGAGAAATAGCATCAGGAGCGTTATTCTCGTCTGAGGATGTGATGGACCGAGTGAACTGTGACCGATCTCGCCCGTTGTTGGCCCCTCGCCTGGGAGATGTCCCAACGCTGTGAGGATAGGAAAATTGTCGCCCAATGCCTGAGCAAGCACCACGCCAACGAGGACAACGACCGGACCGAAGAAGTAGAGTCCTGGCCGTACGGCTTGTTTCAGGAGCCCTTTGACTAGTGTTGCCAAGGGTAGAGCCCGCTTGGGCTCAAAAAGGTAGAGCGGTGTTGGGATGTAGGCTGGGTTCGGAAGATGGAGTTGGAGAAGGAACTACCAATTGGTCAGAAAAGCTCTGCTTTGGAGGATAACGACTCACTAGTGATAGAGAGAACAAGAGGAGACTATGCGTACTGGTATTGGGAGTGGGGACACCAGGATATGCGAGTATTAGAGCTAAAGCAACAAACGTGAATGGTAGAATAGAAAGTGTTGGTGTCTGGTTCGATGGGAAAGCAGATAGCGAGTATAACAGCAAGTAGTATTCCCGATGCGACGGAGGGTGTGTTGGATAGAGATAGATCGGCGTCGAAGGCGCTGCGAGGACTAGATATGAGAGGTTAAAAAGATAGATCAGATGGTGAGTCAGGAAAACTGCATGGGTGGTACTGAGAATCATTTTAGTACACGACCAGAACTTGGTGACAATATCATACCGAGGTGTGGAGAATCGATCAAATGCTCTCCAAATGGACTGACTGGTTTCTAGACGTGGAACGCCGTGACTCCAAGTCGAACGCAGAGAAATCATAACAAGAGGATGCGATAAAAACCATGTAGGCGCATCATTGGCAGCGGCCAAATCGATAACTAGGTAATCGTATGTCTCAGTTGTGTAGAAGGCCACAGCGGAGAAAAGACAGACCTCGTATCGTCCTCGATCCATCTTCCTCCAAAGGTATTTCCGTCCATAGAGCCTCTTCGACGCTTCCCATACTCCTTCCGTCGCTTCCATTGGCAAACCCACTCCAGACATGCTTTATGATATTTAGCAAAGCGCGTTTGCCCTTGAGCTCGTCTTCAAGTCTTTTCCATATATCCCATGTACCATCAAAATTGCTTTGTTCGCTCTCATTGCCGGGAGAGGCCATCGGCACGGGATGAATGTAGAGCCACAAAAGGGATGCAAGGAGAAAGGAGACCTTTCGAGCAGGGTGAACTTCGGAAGCTATAGAGTGTTGAATAGCAATAGTGATATCATCAGCGAACCACGGAAAGACGTAAGTTTCATAAGACGATGGCTTACCATCTGCATTGGCACTTAAACCCGAAGGTAAGACCCTTTCCAAGGATTCATATCTGAGTTCCCTAGAAGGAGGAAGCAGGCTGATGAAATTCATGATGGCAGGCATCTCCAATAATTCATGGCTACCAGTAGTTGACGACGTATATCTTGTCCAAAACCCGGTCCGAGTTATTGGAGAAACTGAGGCAATAGGGTCATCGTAACCGGTTGAATAGCGAGCTCTGAGTAAAGGAGATGTTTCTGAAGGGCCAGGAAGACGAGGGGAGCCCGTAGCCGCAGAAACAGCCTGCATTTTGGCCTACTCGCAGGAGACACGCAGTGCACTCCAGTTGCCCAGACTTGTGCTTCCTGTAGTTGGTGTATTCGCCTGTTATAACGTCTACGGTCTTGTTGAACGTGAAGGCTCAAGCGTGGTCAGGTGTAAGTGGCGCACTACAGTCTGACCCCAACCATCCTGGTCGGGCTAATGGTCGCATCCCGCCTCTCAGCTGGAAGAGCATCAACCCAGTTCACCAAATACATACTTCTCGGTGCGGTTTGCAATTTGGATCATTTGCGTGGTAGGGAACTCTGTCCCAGCACCTTTCTCCAGCAGCTTCCTCGGTAGTCGACTTCACTTGTAGACTCGAATCTTGGACCGAATCAACAGCGGTTAGACACCCTATGTGCGCGGATGCTTTTCAATCAATATCCTTTTCAACCTTCTCTGAATGAGATCGCAATACCGAATACGAAAACAAACCGAGTCAGGATTGCTTGAACAAGTATTTACTCATACCATATGATAGCCTTTTCTCCGTTTTGTAGGAGTTTGAAGGGATTCAGGTTGGATGGTCCGCAGATCTACAGTCGGCCAGCTTTGAAAAGAAAGGTTGTATTTTAATTATCCTGTCCCTCTAACAGTCACTGCTTTGTTTGTTGTCGATTTCAGCGCTGCACCATTTGAACGACTTCTTACTCAGAGGCCATGGACGCTTGATCAGTCGCTAGATAGGGACCGCAGCTTTTCCTAAATATTCATCTTTCCGCTGATTTCATATTCACAATAGATATAATTCCGTCGAAATCTCCAGACACAGAGAGCAACGGAATTAGCCGGTACACCACAAGCAATGACCTCATTGCTCAACGGCGGGTGGCCTTGCCGTTGGAGTCTCTTTGAGCTTTCTGCAACCCAACCATATCCGCGAATTTTCTGTCCCTCGTAGAGCAATTATTTCAGGATAATTCAGCAACGTAGTACCCAAGGTCAAGACGGCTACCAAAACGTATCTCGATGGCCTCTTCCCGAAGTACAAACAACCAGGTACTGGGTTATTCAGCGGGTTCAAGCATAGTCGTAGGGAATCCTCCCATACAATCCTTCAAGCTGGATATCCCCCATGGAGACCACGCGGATATACCACCATCGTCTGCGCCAGGGAATGAAACACCTGTTTGCGCGCCGCAGCATTCATCAAAGCTAGTCGTCAAAGCTAATCGACTAAAGAAGGCAGGATGTTCAGCGTCATCGAGTAAAGAAAGTAGCCTCTCTTGCACCGCACAGAAGCCGCCTGGTGAGTGCCACCGCGTTTCCCTCGCTAGATACCCTATAGGTGTTGGATGGGCCTTATCGTTTTCCCTTGATCTTGCGTGCTAAAGGCAACTTACGATCACTATTTTCGTGGCTAGACCAATTATGACAAACAGTCAGCTGTCCCATCACAACGCACACACGCACACACTTTCTGAATCTTTGACTAACCATTCAATTAGAGCATGGATTCAACAACATGGCACCTAACTCTCCGGGATCCCCCAAACCTCCAAGACCAGATGCACCTATTGCTTCAATGTTCTCACGCTCCAGACCTGTACCTTTACGCACTCACAGTTACTCGAAGCGGCATGCGTCCTTCGATACACCACGAGAGGTCCCGATGCCTCCATACTCCCCAGGAATTGACTTTTCGACCACAGTCCCGACATTCGAGGACTCTGACCGAGATGATCGTCTTCGGGAGCGGCGCCATACTCGCGAAGCTTCTCGTTTTGACGAGCCTACCTTGACTGGGCCCAATCCCTCCCTAGACGGAGTTGGGCCGCTGGGATTGGAAACGAACAACGCCCCGGAGCAACCACAGCTAGTTCGAAATAACTCTGCACCCACACCGCCAGCACTCCCATCCGAGCGGGTAGATCGCCTTTCCTTCAGGCGGAACCATCCGTCGTCACAAGATTCCATCAACCGTGCGGAGGACAGTAGCGCGTACAGTGGAAGTGGCAGTGAACATCAATCTCCAAACCCACGTTCCGTGATCACTACATCTTCTGAGGGAATGCATTTGGGGAGGAATGCCTCTGGAGGAGACGCCATGCTACAGGATCCGCTATGGCGCCAGCAACCATCGTCGAGTGATGTCGCTTATGTCTTCAGCGACGACCGCTTGTCAACGGTTAGCTTACCGTTGCCCCCATCTCACGGCGTGCAGAAGTTTAGTTGTCTTCCAACCCCAGCAAGATCAAATGCAGACGACGGTATAGGGCCACCGCTTACAAAAGGGCTTTCAACAAAAGCCGAGGATCTCGTAGACGGTGCAAGATCGGGTGTTGTGGAGGCTCGCTCTTCCCCAGCGAACGTACCCTACTCGCCTCTCCACGGTACAACATATAGGGCCAGTTTTCCGCTTACTGCTGACTATGGCCACAAAATCCCAGTTCCAACGCAACAAAATTCATCCTCACGAGCTAAGCATCCCAACGACGCCACCGTTCCGCCATCTGGGACACAATACGACCGTAGAGGCGACGGATGCGAGAGAAGTAACAGCCCACTCACCAGATTACCGGAGATCGAACCCCCCAAGTCGTTGCACCATTCATTCGCATCCGAAGATGTGTCGGCCTCACAGCCCATGAATAGCCTCCGACCGAATCAAAAAATTGACAATGCAGTGAACCTTATCAGCACCGGTGATATGTATACCCCTGGGGATAGAAGGGGTATGGCTAATGATACATCCACCGCTTATCAGAGCCATTCTACCGAACAGGGGGAAAACGTCGTAACTTCGCCCACTTTTGATCCTACTCGTCAGACGCAAACACAAGAAACGTCCCAACATACCAACTCCCCTTTAATGACCGTTGACACAACAGCATCAACATATACTTTGGAGGTGTCCCTTCCCGGGTATGAACGAGACGAGATTACTCTGTCTACTCGAAAGAAGAGAGTGCTACACATTGTTGCTGACGGCTTTGTGAGCGGTGGAGGTCAGTGATACGTCCATAATTGCCTCATCTCCTGACTTGCTGCTAGGTCATTTCGAACGACGCGTCTCCTTTGGATATGACGCTGATATGGTACGAGTTCGAGCCGAGTTTAATGGGTCACTGTTGAAGATTACCGTGCCACGACGGCCAATATCGCAAGTCACATCCCTGGGTAGCTTATCGTCCACCACGCCCTTTGGTGGAATTGACATGCTTCGGAAGGGGAGGTCGAGTGCGACTTCGTAAGGTGTCCGGTGTCCGCTATGATTAAGATTATTTGACCTTTCGTTTGCCACTGTATTTCTTGGAGCTCCACAAGGCGACTAGCAATGTACTTACGAGGTTTACTGTAGCCTTAACTCACTCTAATTCCCGAGGATATATTAGAAGCATTAAGATATATTGGCAACAGAAGAGAAAATAAGCAAGATAGCTGTGCCAACAGGCGTCCATAGAGGAGCTGAGGAACCCGCGAGGTGGTCGAAACGATTTGGAACGCATGGTCTATATATTACGGCGAAGGATCGATAAGCTATGACGAAAGGAATGTAGATGGAGTTTGAGGTCAAGCTTAATCGACGAGTTTGAGAGTCTTGGCAAGACCCACATTAGTTAACGACTGGGCAATCTACTCAATAAAGGACTTACAACTTTCCTGATATCGTACCAGGGGCCGCCCCAAGGGATGAGCTTGGCGATACTGGGAGAGAGGTGAAGAGATCCGACAACGAAGAACGCTTCGAGCGGCACGGGGGCTATTGACGGTGATGAGTGTCTTTATTCCCACAGACAAGTGGTTTACTGACAGCCATCCGGGTTAATCCAGGTACAGGAGAGGGTTCCGTCAGAAGCAACGGACCACTATAGGCGATTTGGTATATGCATCCATCGAGAACGGTCGGGACTCACAACAGCACTCTCGAACCAGGTTTGGTGGATAGCATCCAGCGTGGGGGTTGATCCGGGGGGTGCTAAGGACGCTCAATTTCATTGTTCCAAAGCGCGAACGGACATACTTCTGAGAGGCCACGCCACAGCGTAAAGATCGCTAAACAATCATATAAGCTCCTGACATTAGCGATCAAAGATGAAACAAACCTTTTAGTATCTGGTGATGCATTTGGCGAATTCAGTCCTGTAGTGGCAGTATTCTTTGTCGCAACTACCAGCTGCTTTGTAGCAACGCCGCCCTGAATCCAGATCAAACATCCGCCGGAAGGACACCTACCGACCACCTACCTGGATAGAAACCTCGAGGTCGATCTTATTATTGGGACTAGCAGTTTTAACGTATTGGAATAGGGTCGGATCCGTGGTCGAGTTTCTGATGTAGTCTCCAAAGATAGTCAAGAAACCCTGGCTAGCCCCGGTCTGGGCATCGAAGACCCCAATCTTGGAGACGGCCCTATCAACTCGCGTAAGACATACAAAACGACCTCATTAGAAAAGCTCTGACTGCGTATTAGGGTCAAAACGCTTCACGACTATCCAGGGTTGAAAGTCGGTGAGCATGAAACACAACCGCGACGGTAACAAATAACGCAGACTTACTAGCACGTTTAGGCAGTCTGGGGTCATGCGATCCTTGCTCATAGGCAGCGGCAAGCTCATCGAAGGAGTATCCGTCGGAGGCAACAGCGGAGCGGGGCATATGAAACCGAGCAGCATCAAACGAAGCCGAGGCAGTGCCCACAGCGCAAATAACGAGCGTGAGGGTTGAAAAGAACGTGATGCGCATCGTTTCGGTCTATTTTCTATCAGGAATCGATGAAGGTCGAGAGGGCGGAGTTCAAGAGTTGGCTCGAAATAGCCGAGGCCAATTTAACTTGCCACCGACACAAACCGACGGTTTATTCCAACTGAGCGGATATGAGAGAGCGTGGGACCTTCAGAAGCTCAAACCACATAGAGAAAGCAAGCTCATTTGCCATAAGATATAAACAGCAATTTCACCTTGCCAGTCCAAAAAATATGGATCTTTTAACCTTAGGATGAGGACCTGTCTTCCAAAATGATGACAATCCAATGAAATTGGTCTTTTGGGTGCATGTACAGTACCAACAACCATAGGACCTCATCCATTGGAGATATTAATGATCTCATTACAATGGAGATGCCATTGCTCCATTTCACAATGGCCTTTCCATTATTATTAGGAGATACAGT
>WSTO01000145.1:0-10583 GCA_019627685.1 Serendipita sp. 399 | reverse complement strand
CCCCGCTAACAACAATCGATCCCCATCCACAAGTTTACATGCCCTTTGTAGGGTCCCTCCCGCGTTAAAGCTGGTGACCAGCTGACGCGAGGCCAAATTCCAGACTTGAACCATCGCATCTTCAATGACACATATGATATGCTCCCCATCTTCCAAGAACCAGACCCAACTGACGGCTCTTCGTTCCCCATCCATGAGCTCGTCGTCGGCTGTATCCAGTTCTATCCACCTAACAGGACTCGAATCCGTTCCAGGTTTTCCGGACCACTTGGACGCCATCCGTAGAGAGCGTAGGATCGCGTGCCGAAGGTCCGGGATTGAAAGTTCGTCAAACGGACGGTGATGAACGGGACGTTGACAATGGAGATGGATCGCCATTCGGACCCAAAATGACTTTAGTGTACTCAGATCATGGAGGACTTTTGATGTCTATAATGCAGACAGTCAGATGGCTCGCTGTGGCACATCGACGCCCAAGCACATTAGATGAAAGGTAGACTGACCTGAATAAGTCTTAAGCAGTCTTCTGCCTCTAGAAATCGAGTAAATGCAAGTAAGATATCCACAGGGAGGTCGGCTAAGGAAACCATATTTGAGTGGAGCTGAGCGGGTCCAAGGCCGGCGTCAACTATCTACATCTCCCTTTACCCACCTTGGATGGCATTCCTAATTGTTTAGCTCTTAAACATATTTGAATGTCATCATCTCTCGCATATGCGTGTTTAGTATTATCAGCATATTGAAGGGGTATCCCAATTATACGAATGTACGACTACTATAGACGATAATTTCATGAATGCTTCAGCGATTCAGAATCGAGACGTGAGATCCAGTACGGGACGTGGAACCTATAGAGGTCCGTGTTGACGACGCGACAGAGAGCAACTCGTTGTCAATCCTCCACATTCCATTGACAAACGATTGCTTATCAAGACTCCCTCTTCTCGACGAATCACACTCCTCCCTGTGAAACATGAACCGTCAGCTACAGAAGCGATGAGATTCCAGGAACGTACCAGATCATTCTGAGCGTCGATGTGGGTAGCTTTGAACATGACCAAATCGCCTTAACCACTTTTCCACTCAGTCTCGCCTCTTCCTCTCCCAGAGTATCCAACTCCAAACCCTCATTCGCTTCGATTCCACCAGTAGTAGTGAGATCCACGCTTGTTCCTCTCCAACCGACTGCTCTTCTATTCACACGAGCGGACTCCCTCTTCGAATTCCCACCCTCCCAGTCTCTTTGCGCTTTGATATTCCCATCGAAAAGCGCCTCATACCTGGCTCTCGTTGCAGGTGGAGGCGGAGGCAGTTTCTTCATACGCGCTTGTGTGGTCCAGTTCGAATTGATGGTGGAAACAGATGCACGAGACGAGCGTTTATTCGATGAGAAGAGGGAGGAACCCGACGGGGTCGTGCTCGTGATCGAAGCCAAGGACGATCGAGCCGAGCTGCGAGATGGCACTTCGTTCAACGGCGGTGCTAGGGAAACGACGGGTGAGGAACAAAAGGGAAGACATTTCGAATGTACACTAACGTCTATGTCCACTTCTGATAGCACCCTTACCTTGATAGGACGGTGGTGGCGGCGGCGGGTGCTTCCTAATAGCATATGGGACGTGGGTAGGCTGTTGGTATGTGTCAGAGCCACTCGTTCCTCCTGCTGCTGATGCACCCGGGGACGTCCCGCCAGGTCGCGGTGGTAATGCTGGAGGCCCAAGACTGATAGCACTTGTGGCAGGCGAGGAAACCATACTTTGGCTTTTATCGATCAATGAGAAGACACTGCTGGCATGCGGGGAAACGGCTTCATAAGATCCTCCGAGACCTTCTTCTTTGTCGATGGAATGATCATGATCCGATAGGGAAACAGAGTGCAATGACGAGCTCGACGCGGCGTGATTATGCCCCCGAGAAACCTTAGTGACACCAAGTGACGAAGATGATGTGTTGTTCAAACCCACACTCCCATGGGCTCTTGATTTTGGTGGGATAGGTCGAGGGGTGGGTGGGCCTTTTGGTACGGTAGAGGATTGAGACGAAAAGGAAGAAGTTGATGATCCATCCACACTGGGTGTACTCGGATTTGAGGCAGAGTTGTTGTCGCTGCCTTTTCGGGGAGGGAGGGGCGGTGGCCTGCTTCGGGGAGGAGACACTTTGACGAAATCACTCGTAACTGATCCAACAGCAAGACTATGTGCATCCTCATCCAGCTCTCTGTCTTGTCTACTCGGTCCTACTTCGGACGTTGAGGGTACTGCTGAAGGGTCCGTGGTGCGCTCCTCTGCATCCTCATCTGTTTCAAAGAGTTTTATTGGTTGTTTTCGTGCTTCAGGACGAGTGTCGTGGCCAAGCGACTCAAACGCGCGTATCCGCGCTTGAATCGCAGACATTCTAGTCAAATTCGAGGCAGCTTGCCGTTCTCCAGAGTGTCTAGAATCGATTCAGAAACGAAAGGTTTTTGGGAGTTGTGAGGAGAGAGGAGTTGTAGATGGGAAAGGATCGGACCAAGTTGTGGGCTTTACATAAACCTAAACCCAGCCCACTTTGCTACGAGATGTCAGACGAGTTATATGCAACAGCTGGTACACTTCATTAATCAAGCTACTAAAAGACGGGTGTTATGTTGACATACGCGGCTACAGACTTTTGCTTGATTCCAATGGGTGTAGAAGCCTCGGTGTGTGCTTAGGTGGAACTGCGCCCGCGCGATACATTGGCTAATAATTAATGATCCATTGGCAAGGTTGAACCCTATATTGCAAAGGTACCCGTGCATTTTGACGATATGCATCCCTTTCAGAGATTGGTAGTGTCATCAAGTGTTGGAGAAATCAGGCCTTAAATTCACCGTGAGTCTGAGTTAATCTCGAAGCTCAGCTGAGCTCAAGTTTGTTTCTAGATGCAGTACGTACCAGTTCACCAAACGATCGATGACTAGCTTCATTTCATCATAGTGGCTATGGAACCAATCTCGGTGAGCAATGCGTTCGTTGATAATGCTTATTCTACACGATTGATTTCGAGCCCTGAAGAGGGACCATGGTCCGAGGTTTGCAAGGCGATCCAAGAATGTCACCGGGCCGTCCACGAGCTTGGAGCGCCGAGAATAGCCACAGACATCAGGATCGGTACTCGGATCGATAAAACACTCACACCCGGAACGGCCAACGACGAAAAGTTGGCCCGGGTGCAAGAGATTTTAAAGGAGTGGGATAACAAGGGTTCTAATGAAGAGGCGTAGAATATGTCGCATTCTTCTAATCGAAATGTCCAGTCTCTGTCTCCATTCGTCACGTGTTGTTTGGTGTTAGGTGGTGCAAATATTTTGGTCTCTGTCCCTCTCTCCGAATTGACATGGCTTTGAGAGTCAAGCCGACTCTTTTTTCCTTACCGAGGAACATGCAATATGCATGCCGTTTGAATGGTTCTCTATCACTCCTGCCCAATTTTCGCCAAAAGCACTATTTGGCTGCCTCCTCCGAGGTAACGCCCATTCCTCGTTCTTTTATCAATACCAATCGGTTTCTTTTACTGATACGTCGGTATATTAGACGTTCAGAAGCCGATTGAAGGCGCACGACGGAAAATTGGTGATTGTGGACTTTTATGCAGAGTGAGTCTATAGGGATATCTGATGACGTACTCGACTCGCCATTCCTAATCATGATTGACTCACATATCCCTCAGTTGGTGTGGGCCATGCAGATTACTGTCTCCTTCGTTAGAAAGGGTCACATCGGATACCAAGTACAGTAATGGGAAAGAGGTAGACTTGGTCACTATCAATACGGATGAGGAAGGTGAACTGGCTGCGGAATATCAGGTGAGGGTTACGCCTGTTCTTCGTCCGTTTCTAGGATTGATCACCCGCTCCCCCGTATTAGATTCGAGGTCTCCCCACCGTCATTGCATTTCGAGATGGAAAAGAAGTAGACAAGTTTGTTGGAGCACAACCTCCAAACGTAGTCGAAGGATGGATCAAGCAACTGTC
Source organism: Serendipita sp. 399 (assembly GCA_019627685.1). Classification (NCBI taxonomy): domain Eukaryota; kingdom Fungi; phylum Basidiomycota; class Agaricomycetes; order Sebacinales; family Serendipitaceae; genus Serendipita; species Serendipita sp. 399. The sequence goes on along the minus strand of WSTO01000145.1, from coordinate 6,589 downwards.
GATATGACTACCCCGATAAACGGTAGCTTTTTTGACCGGACTGCGCTTTGTCAGAAAGTCTGGACCATATATCGAGGTACCGTAGGGATACAGACACTCTCCATCTATGAGAGCTCTCTCTCTCTGGCTAGACTGGTGCCTTGACACCTATTGACAGCTCCGCTAGCTAGCTCCGCAGCCTGGCGCACTCTCGCTCTAGATGACCGTGATTGTTGGCGTCGACTCCCGTATTTTAGCCAGTTTTTTAATATTTTTTCTGTATTCTCCGACGTTTTCGGTCATATTGCCAAGCGGTTGGTTTGAATATGTGAGACCCTAGCAAGTCAGTGACCCGTGGGTCCCCACCGTATTCACTTGGGGGTCGCGATCAATCCTTGTTGTTACTCATAAGTAATCCAGGTGGCTGCTCTTTCCGTCGCCTGAAGGCTCCCTAGGTTGCTTCCCGCCACCCTCCATCTACCTTCGCTGGCTTTCTCCTCTCCCCGTCCTTTCTCGGTTCTAGGAATGGATCCAGAAAACAAGTCTACTACTGGTCATCACATTAATGAGCCCCCTGCCAGCAAAGAGGGATCTGAGGCAGCAACTCCGAAAGAAGATGAAAAAGCTCATGATCCCCACCAACCAGCACTAACTCCCTCGTTGACAAAAGTCGTCGCTCTCGAGTACAAACCCACTGGCTCTTCTGGAGAGGACGAGGCTCTAGAACACGATGCGTTTGCAAGGCGAGATGTACATTGGACGCCAGAGGAGGAACGAGCGCTTGTGAGACGAATCGGTCAGTCACTCAGTCGCTCGCAAGATTCCCTCCCTTTTGATGCTCACGGAAGCCATACGATACACGGATGAGATGGATGGACTAATTATCACTCGCTCTTTCTGCAGATTATCGAATTGTTCCTCTGGTCACATTGCTCTATCTATCCAATTTCATCGAGTGAGTCCCCGTCCCTAATGCTTACCCAATAGCCTCGACGTCACGGGCGGTGCTCCCCGACGGTCACATGAAACCTCTTTGGGTCATGTCCGCGCGAATTTGCTATCTGCTCGAACTGCCTCAGTCTTCTCGCTCCTCTAGCGATGCTAAGGGCCTGCCTCCGTCTGTGTCCATATGGAACCGACCTTGAACTGACAGTTTGCACCATTAACATCGAACATCAGTCGAGCCAACGTTGGAAATGCAAAGTGAGTAGCATAATACCTTCATTTGTCGTTTTGCAGTAATTAAGGGCATCCTCTCATCGCCCCCCGCAGAGTCGCTGGATTGGCAACCGACCTCAATCTGGTCGGGTTTCAATGCAAGTATCTTCATGTGATAATCCTTGGGAAACTCTTACACGAAGTATAGATAATATTGGGCTTTCTGTATTCTATATAGCCTACATTCTCGTCGAAGGTGGGTCCTTGGCAGTCGGTTGGCAACCCATTGGGACTACGCTCACGTAATACCATTGCCGTCAGTCCCGTCGAATTTATTGCTCAAGAGGTTTGGTGCAACTGTTTGGTGTCAGTAATTGCAATTTTTGTTCAGCCTCCCCGAGATGTCGTTGACGTTTTCCTCCAACAGTGTCCTCCCTCGTACTGTCATTTGGCACCGTATGCTTCTGCACAGCGTTCATAAAAAACTTTGAGGAGTTTATGGTCATCCGAGTCCTCCTCGGTATCGCTGAAGGAGGTATGATGCCCGGCATTACATACTATCTTTCGACGTGGTACAAGAGGGATGAACTTGCATTACGCATCGGAATCTTTGGTAAGTTAATAATTAATGTTATTCGTGTCTCAATTGATCGTGTGCTCCAGTCTCCGCGGCGAGTATGAGCGGCGCCTTTGGGGGTTTACTGGCAACCGCGTTCCTCTCCATGCCACAACTCAGTATTCTGTGAGTTTATTTCTCAACGGATTTTTATTCTATTACATCTTCTGATTGGTTGATTTATCAGTCCCCACGGCCGTTGGCGAAACATCTTTCTTATCGAAGGCGCAATAACCATCGCTCTCGCGGGCGTCGGCTATTTATTTTTACCTCGGTCTCCAGATCGATCCGGGTTTCTACAAGAGCGCGAACGTATGATTGCCATGGAGCGCATCCGAGTGGAAAATGCTGGCCTCGTGCGTAATTCCTGGTCCACTCAGAGGGGTCTGCCATTCTTAATGCTGTTTGTCCTCAGGTTGAAGAAGAGAAGACGGAATATGATCTTGTGTTGAGAGCCTGGTTCAGTATGACAAATTGGATCTGCGCGGTATGACTTCTCTACCTTCACCCCAACTCCCTTGGTCGACGTTTTCTGAGCGTTGAATGCTGACGATTGTCACAGCTTTGTTTCCTTCTCACCAACATTTCCATCCAAGGAATGGTCCTTTTTATGCCGAGTCTTATCGCCGGAATGGGTTACAGCGAGATTGAGGCACAACTTCTGACCGTTCCGCCCTATATCCTCGCCGCAGTCTTCTCCATCACTCTGGCCTATATGTGTCAACGCTCGTCTCGTCGTGGAATCTGGGTTTTGCTCTCCGCTCCTATCTGCATCATTGGTAGCAGTATGTTGATAGGATCCCCCAAGAGGAGTGTAGAGTATGGTGGAATATTCTTACTTGCAATGGGAGGTGTGTATTGTCTTTTCAATATCATCCGTCTCCCCCACAAACACAGTGATTGACTTCCATATGATAGCATTCCCTCTCGGTCCCATCTTCTTAACCTGGGCAAACAACAACTCGGCTCCGTACACCACCAGAGCAGTAAGCTCCGCCATGGTTGTTGCGATCGGTTCTTTAGGGCCTATTGTATCCGCCTGGATTTACCTACCAAAGGACAGGTACGTGATCCTTAAGAGCATCTCCACACTCTATCCTGACTTTTTGCAAGCCCGCGATACATTACAGGACTTTCCGTTCAGCTGGGCGGTCAGATAGCCATTTGCATCCTCACCGTAAGGAGGCTTCCTCCTATCCATTCGTTCATCGTAACCGCAACTGATATTTCGATTATTTCCCATCCCCCTTAGTTCTTCCTCATTGTTTGGAACATTCGAGAAAACCGAAGGCGGAAAGCAGGTCATCGGGACTACTTGCTAGAGGCAGACGAGGCAACTGTTGCGCGCTTGGGGAGCCTGCACCCTCGGTTCCGCCTCACTATTTAGAATGGCCTAGTTTCTCCCCTTCGATCTCATAGGTTAACCAACCAGAGCTGTAACATCATCCCCCTCTCCTCTTTATTAGGTCTACGCGCGGTCTGCGACTGCCGTTGTCGAGCAAACGAAAGAAAGTATATTTCACATTTGTAATCGATACCTCTTTCCGTTTCTGTTTATTGTTAGGCTTTGCGCATTTTGGCGTCCAGTATTTCGGGTGTAAGGCCCTCTTCACCGTCAGTGATTTGAATGACCTGTCCAGAAATGTTAATGAATTTTCTTCTTTAATTTATTTATTTGCTGATCCGGTGATCTACGTTGGATACGTGCCTTGGGATATCTCGTCTAAGGAAAGCGATTAGCCTTCATAGGGATATCCAAAACGGGGTTTATATATTGGGACACGCACCAAACGCTCGATGGCAGGCAGCGTTCCAACATGAAGCATGGAGGCTGCCGTTTCGCACCCGCTTGGGATCCAGTCGAGAAGAATTACTTTTGGAAAGTCTTCATGCGCTGGTTTATACGATAGTACAACAAAGCGAGGGGCTTCTGGCAATCCTATGAGAATAGAATGCAATCAGTCCAGTCAGTCAGTCGTGGCTCGTGAGGAGTTGAAAACGTACTGGTAGCAAGCTCTTCGATCGAAAACTCTTCGTCTTCGTCGAATACGGTATGGTCAATCTTGAGCGTGGGTGCGTCCGAGCTCCTCCTATCTATGAGACATATCTAATGACGCAGCGGGGTACGAAAAAGGAAAGGAACAAGGAAAATCATTTCAAGGATGAATGTCCTTGTTGAGATGTCTCGAACAAAGAGCGACTCGCACAGACCAGAGGAGCCGAGCTCGTTCGGAACTTCTTCAGCTCAGCAGTGACATCCTGTGGAATCGTCGCAATCTGGGCCTAGAGAGCGAGTTCACGCATGAGTATGGATAATATTTTGAGGTATTTTAGATGATTACCATTACGTGCTTACGATCGTGGTTTTACGATCGTGGTTGGAGGCCAATCAGCCACTTCTGCGCAGCCGCCCAACGCGTAACGCATGAGCACATTACAGTTGCTTAGTTATTCAGCAGCCAAGCCGCGTGTTTCGTCCTTGGACATCCCCACGACCATCATAAATTCTCCATAAATTTCATAGATCCTCTGGGAGACTCTACATAATGTCTTCGAAGCATTCTGGTCCAAATACGACGAGAGCTCCCTCGAGGGCAAGGGGCCTTCCCGACACCCCGGAGACAGCCATCCTTGATACCGCATTTGATCCTAATGTGCCCATACTAGCACCCAATGGGACTCCTTTTACACCTCTAGATGATCCAGAGAGAGACTCCCTGCCTTGGTATAAACGTCCATCGCCTGGTTGGTGAGTGCTCCCCACGATGGATAAGCAAAATCTTGTGCTTATATGGTACCTTAGGGTCTTAATTGGTACATTTATCGCTGCTATATCTATTGCTACTACATTGGCCCCCCGCGTCGAGGTGTATATTAAACTAGTGTGTCAGGTTAGACCAAATTTTCCCATTATATTCCGTTGAATACCTAACTTATACTTATACCAAAGGAAATAAGACCTGAATACGAAGCCTTGGACTTTGTCCGTCCACCCGGCGGCGTAATGGACTGGCCATCGACCCTTGGCAGCATCACTATACCTCGTCCATCGACGAAATGTCAGGCGGACCCTGAAGTTCAGGTGAAATTCATCGCATTTGTCTATTGGTCTAGTACTCATTCCCTGATAGCAAGCCGCTGCATCTATTGGCGCACTGATCACTAGCATAATGGGCATATTGAGCTGTTTAACTGCAGGTTGGTGGGGAAAGGTGTGTAATTTGATGTTTATTTACTCTATTTGACACTATGGTAAGTTCTGCGATCGCCATGGTCGAGTCAAAATGCTTTCCATTACACTATTTGGGGCAGTCATCTCGTGAGTGTTCCCGGCGTGCGTGACATGGTGAAGACCTCATACATTCCTGGCAGGGATCTTGTGTTTATTCTTGTCGCACTGAGCTCTGAGAAGCTCCCTGGTGGATACCGGTTTTTGACTGCAGCCCCGATTGTCGATGGCGTACTTGGAGGTGTGACGAACCGAATACCACATCATTTTCGATACTCACGTGCCTCAAGGTATAGCCACCGGCTCCGCTGCCACTCATGCATACCTCAGCGACACTACTACCTCGCTCAATCGGTCTGTATATCCCCCATAGTGCCACTACAACTGCTGAAGCGCCGCTTTCAGATCTCGTATCTTCTCGTTTATGCTTGGATTGCTTTTCGGTGGGATGGCTGTTGGTCCAGTGATTGGCGGACTGTTGATCACTCGCACCGGCAATCTTCTTTCCGTCTTCTACCTCTCTTTTATTGTGCACATTCTTTACTTCTTCATGACTCTCACTGTTGTTCCGGAGTCCCTGACCAAGGAGGCTATGGAGTCGAATCGGAAGCGGGCCAACCCCGAGGCAACCGACGTACCATCTGACCAGCAGACATGGAAGCATATGAACACCCTTCAACGAGCAACCAAAGTCTTCCGTGTTGTTTTCTTCTTCCTCACCCCTTTGTCTGTCTTCTTGCCACAGCAAGTGGGCAACTCCCAACGGAAAAACTGGAATCTCACCTTGCTCGCTATAGCATACGGAATTGTCACTCTTCTGATTGTGGGTTTATCCTCTACGCATATGGGAGACGACTGAAAAAATGCTCCGACAGGGTTCCTACCAATTCAAGTTTCAGTATGCCAACTACACGTTCGGGTGGACATCTCAGCAACTGGGATACTGGCTTAGCGTGATAGGAGCTCTTCGCGCTATACATTTGATCTTCATTCTTCCTGGTGAGCCTAAAGAAGTCAGCCAAGCAGGAACCAATCTGACCGTTTTCTAGCCTTCATCAAATTCTTCAAACCACGATATTCTTCCGGTCAACCCAATTCTCCAAATGAAGAGTCGTCAAATTTACCAGCCGGCTTGCCGCACGACGTTCGCTTTGACCTATTGGTCATCCGACTTTCACTCCTGGTAGAACTATGCCAATATACCATCGCCATTCTATCTCAGAACGCAATTGTATGGACAGCCGCCACAGTCATCAGCGCATTCTCTGGCGGAATCACGCCTTCCATTCAAGCTCTCGCAGTCGAACTTTCCAAACCGACCATCCCATCGTCGTCATCAGCCAGAGAATCAACAGCAAACGAGGAGGATACGCAGAATTTCGGACAGCTGTTTGGGGCGCTTGCCGTCTTACAAGCACTCTGTTCGTCAATTTTAGGACCTTCATTATTTGGTACTATCTTCGTCGCAACCATCCGTACATTTCCCAAGGCGATCTTCGTTGCTGGGTGGTGCATCGTGTTCGTTGATTTCATTTGTGTCAGTCTCATCGGTGTACCCGGTCGAGTTGCTGTAGACGAAGAGCGCGAGCCACTCCTTTCTCGTTCGG